>CM031087.1:21531183-21797926 GCA_018257905.1 Gillenia trifoliata
AAAGATGTTTGCTTTGTGTGGAATGTCACGGTGGCTAGGCCTCTTCTTGAACTAACTGTACCGCCATCTCCAGCAACAGAAACAATCAATGAATGGCCTTAGGAACACATGTTTTTGTCAAGCTTAGGATTCAACAAGGCGGGTGTGTGTGTATGTGTGTATATGTATTTATGTATGTATAGTTCTTCATGATCCATATTTGGAACGTCGTATTTATAAAACAAATCTTACAATTTTATACTGAAAAAAAAAAACCAAGAAAAAGATAAATAAAATCGGTACAAAAAAACATACAACAGTTAATAACATTCAACAATTGCATCATAAAGCTTCTTCACAATGCGATTTTGGAACTGAGAAAATGCATTGCTCCAAGGCAAATTAGACAGCAATGAACCAAGAACAATCCAAAACCCGAATGCGAATCCAAGCCCCAAGCTCAGATAGAACCAACCGTCTTCAAAGAGATGACGTTCTCCGTGCTTCTCATCACCTACTGGTGGTAACGCCTCATTTGTACTGCAACGCTCTTCCAATGGAGGTCCGCAAAGTTTATTGCCACCATAACTGGACTAATCAAAGCTCTGAAGCTGAGTGCTTTTCGGAATTTGCCCTATCAGATTGTTACGGGACAAATTCAGATAACTGAGAAATGTCAAATTCGAGATGGTTGGAGAAATTTCGCCAGAAAGTTGGTTCACAGACAAATCAAGCGACTCTAACAAGCCCATATCACCGATCTTGGAAGGGATTCTTCCGCTCAGACGATTACCGGATAAATTCAACGATTGCAAGCAAATGAGGCTGGTCAGCTCTTCAGGGATTTCTCCAGATATCATGTTGCTTGAAAGGTCCAAGCTAGTTACCAAAAGAAGCACTGTGTTATATTTCACTTCTCTGCCTTTGGTCACAAAAATTGCATTCTCCATGTAGGGGGTATCCTCCACAGGAACAGTCGAAAATGGGAACAATACAATACTGGTATCTCTTCCGCTTGAAAAGGTGGTGGCCATGGATGTCAAATTTTTGAAACATCTCGGTATCGTTCCCGAGAGATTGTTATGCGCAAGGTCCAAGATTTGGAGATTTGTGAGACTACAGAGTTCATCAGGAATAGCGCTATGGAGCTTATTTGAACGAAGGCTAAGAACTACCAAGAATGGAAGGCTTTTGCCAATCCATACTGGGATGCTTCCAAAAAACTTATTTCCACCAAGATCAAGAAGTACCAACTCCTCACATTTCTGTAGGGACACGGGTAATTCTCCAGATAGGTTATTATTGCGCAAGTGCAATGATCGAAGGGAAACTAAGTCTCCAACAGAGCTTGGAATTTTCCCCGTCAAACTGTTGTCTTCTAAGTTCACAGCTTTCAAGCTTGGCCAGTCGAAGAAACAATCAGGAATTTCTCCAGCGAGGAGATTGTTGTCAAGATGAAGAAATTGAAGGTTTTTAGGTACATCACTCGTATCACAAAAGAAGTGAGAGAGAGTTCCCGAAAATGATGAATTGGAAAGATCTAGTTTAGACACTATAGAAGACACAAGAGGCAACGAACCGTTGAAATGGTTAGACCTTAAGTCAATTCTGAATCCAAAAAAATAATCATCGAAATGCTTTTGTTTTGGCCAGTTGGCAGAAACTATGTTTGGAACCTCGCCGGACAACTGATTAAGCGAGAGATCCACAAAGCTTCCCATCTCATACGAAGAAATGTTCCAAAACCAAGTCGGAATGGTACCTGAAATTCCTGTATTGGACAAGTTAAGAGCGGACAAATGCTTTTGACTCTTAAGCCACGCAGGCAACTCTAATGGGTCCAGACGCCAAGAACCTAAAGTCAACAAAGAAAGTTGAAAAGGAGGAACCCAGTCTGGACTGGTTTTAAGAGTCAAGGAGTTGTCATGTGCATAAAAGATATTCAATCTTGTAAGATTAGTAAAATGAACTTCAGAGACAACACCCTTGAATGAATTGTTATGAATGCACAACTCCTCTAAGCACGATAGATTTCCTAAGGACACTGGAATGGGACCTGATATAGAATTACTTGAAAGATCAAGATATTGTAAATTTTTGAAACTTCCTAGCCGATCAGATAATTGACCTGAAAGATTATTATCCGAAAGCCATAGAAAATCTATTTGACCAGAACTACACCTAGACAAACTTTCAAAGATTTCTGATACCCTCCCCCTAAAATTGTTGTATGATAGATCAACAGAAGTCAACTTACAAAGATTTCCCAATGAGTTTGGGATTTCCCCTTCAAGCTGATTCTTACCTAATTGAAGATCAACAAGGGCTGTCAAGTTTCCAAGAGAACTCGAAATTTCACCATGAAAAGCATTGATAGAAAGATCGAGGGACTCGAGATGACTCAAACTATACAACCATTTAGGTATGGTCGAGTTCATATTGTTCCCGTACAGATCAAGAACTTTAAGACTTGTCAAGTTCGCAATACCACTTGGTATGTGATAAAGTTGGCAACTAAACAAATGTAACTCGACCAGTAGAGAAGGAAGTGTGTTTACTTGTAACCAATGGGATGCATTAGTAAGATCTACAAAACTCATGTCAAGATGTTTCAACAGAGAAAGACCAGAGAGCCATTCGAGATTCTTGACCATTGAACCAAAGTTTCTAGAAAGGTCGAGATAACGCAGACTCGAGAGATTTCCCAACAGACGAGGAATGGCTCCCTCGAACTCTGCATGCGAGAGGTTAAGATACCTTAAATCTTTAAGAGAACCAAGAAAGCTAGGAATCTGTTGTCCTGCAAAATTGTTGTAGCTCAAGTCCAAGTAGCTGAGATGCGTTAAATTGAGTAGAGAAGGATTTACCTTACCACCCAAACCATGCCACTCACCAGTCATTGGATCCTCATAACCAGCAAGGTGGAGCTCATGGACATGACCGGTTAAATTATCACAGGCGACACCGGTCCAGTTGCAACAATTGCCTTCACCAACCCAAGAGGAAAGCAGATTTGAAGAATCATGGAGATCTTTCCTGAACATAAGAAGTGTTTGTCTCTCACTTTCTTTGCAACGGACAATCAGGTTTCCGTTGCATAAGCTAACCGTAATAGACGCAACGCATAGAAAGAGTGAAAAAACTCTCATGACTTTATCCATTGATATCAAGTACGTAATGGATGTGAGGAATGAGTAATTTAGAGTGCTATATATACACACATTAGGTCCAAACTTGGTTTTTTATTTCTTTTTTATTGTTGTTTCTTTTTTGTCTTAAGATGGTTTTTTTTTTTTTTCCAGAGATACAAAGACGGCAGACAAAGTCATTAGGGAAAAATTTACAAGTCTGTCCAGAGAAACAAGACAAAAAGGACGGTCCATCCCCAAAACAAATTCCAGGCAATGTGGTTGAAATCAGACACATAAAAAAACTTTTACTCTGCGATTTGTTCACTAAGTTATAGGTCAGTCAAAAGAGGAGGGAAAGAAAAAAGAACAAGAAGACATTAATTAGTAAGACTACGGGTACGAGGGTCACTTAGACAACATACGAGTTTATCATTTATCTCGAAAGAAGAGTTTAACACTTGGAGGGGGTAACAATAACCACCTGTAATATTCAATTAGGTCTAAACTAACTAAACAGTGCCGCTCCCTGTAGTTTATATGAATTTAGTATAGAATATCGTTATCGCACTGCATCCATAATATACAAAGTATCTGTTTGGCCACCGAGGAACGAAACAGAAGAGCAGATGAAAATGCACCTGATATCAAGGTCTATTTATGTCAATCTGGGGTTTACTGCTTTATATTAATATTTGATAGTTTTATATTATTTAAGGCACCAGTGCTCCAAGAACCTTTTAAAGTTTTCAAAACAAATTGAAAATAGAGGGGGAAAGTACCACAAAGACAGAAAATGATGTTGACGGATCCGAATGAAATCTTTGGCAATCAGTTTTTATAAGAAAGTAATCTTCTCCTTTCTTCGCCAAACCAGCCTGCCCATACTTCAAATAAGGTTTCTCATCTTTCTCATCCCTAAGCTCACGACCAATCAGAGTCACAAGTGGAATGAGAGGAGATTTGATCTTCAATCTGGCTCATTTTAGTGTCCGTTGTGACATTTCCAAGACCCAAGTGCCAAAACCCTATTCATCCAAACGCTTAAACAAAATCTTGTCAGAACTTCATTGCAAACGTGTACATCTAAATGTATTAAAATCACCTCATATGTCCACCAGCTGACTTAAATGATTCACATCAAAGTTAAAAATGATAATTAGAAAATGGAGCATATGAAACTAAATTTTGAGTCAAATATGATGCAAAATAAAATAATGTTAAGTATACATTAGAAAAAAGATGGAGAACTTTTGAGCCTACTTGAAACTTTCGAGCCCTTAGTGCTTCTTGAAAGCTCAGTCCCCTACTTTGTAAACCTGCAAAGAAAAAAAAGGCATAATGAGTATGATTGAATCTGGAGATTTGGAATAACATCTCAGAAATTAAATGAATAACTCAGATAAAATGAAATCACATCAAAAGAACCCAGAAGTTTAAATGAAAAATTCGAAATTGAGACGATAGTTCATTTAAAGAACTAAAGTTTGTTGATCAACAAATGGGATTTCCCTTTCCACAATTTTTTGCCACAAAAATCACTAAATCTGAAGACTTTTCGGCTGAATACATGACAATACCATTTCTATACAACATTACTATAAAATCATTTAAACCTTTTAGGTAGAATGACACCAACTACACAATAACAAAGATATCAACACACATAATGATCCAAGTTCCATTCTTTACTTCTTCAGAACACCGGGTAAGTATAACTTGAGCTTCAACGGGTACGGTGTTGCAGTAGTTTTCTAGCGCCCACATAATTCTAACTTTCCATTTTTTTTTCTTGGACTTTTCCACCAACTCATACATGATTACGAACTTTTCCACTTAAAATCTAATTCATAAAAAAAATTTAAAAAATCATAACAATGTTATATGACAACTCCCACCTGGATAAGATACCACAAATTAATGGGATTCATTGAACAGGAAGAACATATGACAAAGCAAACAGAAGCAAAAAAACCAAAATTTCACTTCACAAAAATGACATCAGATCAATTTGGACAATTTGACAGGGCAATGTGTTCCTTCTTGGGTAAACATATTTCTTTCCTCTGTACGGTCCCTAGCTTGCCATACACTCAAAAATATATTATTATTATGCAAAGTTTAATTTAATTTGGATGTCTTCTAATTTTTTTGCTTTCCTTAATGCCATTAGCCCATGTAGCAGCCAGCCACAAAAAAAAATTCACAAAATTCAAGTTGGGTTCTTCATATTCTCTATTGGTTTAGGTGTTGAGGGTGTTTTTATTGGGTTTAAAGAAAATGACCGACTGATGACTGAACCAAATTTGATGTCTGCATCTTTTGTTTCTTGGACCTAAATCATATAAATAATCATTTTCTCCACTTATTATCTTAATTGCTTTTGTCTGCTCCATTTGGCAGCTAAGTCGATCAGGAAATATCATCACTTTGCTCCAATCTGATAGAGCCGGGAAGTCGTGTACAAGCACAAACCACAAATATCTACAATCGACAATTAAATTTATGGATTTATGGAACGCCCCTGGAAATTGGAGTCGATTATTGGGTCCTCTGCCTCCAGAGCTTTCAATGGCACATTGGTGGTCACCAACTCGCCTAACTTGACAGAATATGGCCAGGATTGAGGTCGCCCGTTATTTGTAACCTCGCTGGAAAACGGAGCAGTTAGGGTTTCAACTGAAAATCACAAATTTGAAGCAGATCTTCACACGTCTAGAAAGCAAGAGGCGATGGGGTTTCTTAGGCAGCAGCGTTTGCAAGTGAAAAGAGCTCTACTGTAATTGGATGGGAAGAGGCACGGGCATACATGAAATAAAAATAACTAAGCAAGGGCAAAATCGTCCCTACACTGTGATTATGAACACTGTTTTTATAACCACGTTTCAGTGTAGATATAATATAATATAATATCGTTTGGCACATTGGATTGGATTAGACTGGACTATATCCTCGGACTCAACCGGATTGGCTTGGACTGGCTTAAAACAAACTAAGTATCGACCTATATTTAGTGTTGCATTGGACTAAGAAGCTGGAGAAGCTGGATTGTCAAAATAGTGATAACCTGTGTTTGATGCTGCATCGGACTAAAAAAATAACTATTTGAATATTTATATTATAAAGTGTAATTATTATTAGATCATTAAAATGCTATTCAACATTGTAATTATTAAAACATCCAATTAAAAATTTTCATAATTTTTATTAAAAATAACGGTGAAGTAAATTAAAATTTAGAAAACTAATGAAAAACTCATATTCAAATAAAATATTAATTATAAACACTCAATAACAATTTATTAATAATAAGGACAACAATTCAAACAATATATTAATTATAAGTACTTAATAACAATTTATTAATAATAAGGACAACAAATAAAGAAAGAAAAAAGGCAGTGGCATTTTCGTAAATAAGTTGAACTTTTGTAGCACTGATTGCTAATATACAATTTGGTCAACTGTTTATATACAGGTACATGATGCTCTTTTGGGTTTTAGTGAACCCTTTTGGGTTTTGGATCTCAAGCTTCAAAAGAGACAACCAACATTAAAACACTTTTAACATTTAATCAAATTCATGAACATACAAAACTCAAAAGGGTTGACCAACTACTAGACCTAGGCTCTAATACCACTTAAAGGATAGCATTTGAAATACCAATTCATTTGAACAACACATATAGGCATGCAATTGACAATTAAAGGCAATAGCATGCTTCTAGCTACTAAAAAACAAAATTTTGCCCATGACTTTCAAAACCTAGTGGTTGTGAATCTACACCTTGCCATCACTCCTTGGATCTACACGTTTGCTTGAGGATTTTGGTTCCACCTTGCCATCACATGAGAAGGTTGCTTCGTACTTCGTTATCTACGAAGATCAAACCATTGTAGTTCTTGTTGAAGATGAATTTGAGTAACTATGGATGAAGAAAAATAATTTTCTCTCTAATTAATTTTTGAGTATTGATTTTCCACATATGCCAAAAAACTGTAGTGACACACTGTGCACGAGCATTTTAAAAGAAAAATGTTTGGGAGACCACATTTTGTAAACCACATGCGAACCATCTTTCTAATAGCAGTGGGACCGACTTGTTTGGTGCGCCATATCTCTATTAGAGATATCAGTTCTTCTCTCCTGAAGCATACTGCTCTGCGCATACCAGACTAAGCTCGATCTCAGCCTTCTAATCTTTTTAATGAAAACAAGCGGTCCTGAATGGATGGCTGGGATTTAATGTGTAGGTGATGCGTACTTGATGCGCAAATGAGCGGTGCGCAACACAAAAAATCTATTAGAGAGATAGTTCAAATATGATTTACAAAATGTGGCGTATATGACATAACCCATTTTTAAAACCAAGCAAAGATATAATTTATCCTTGTTTCCTGCCTTGCTGCTCGTTAGGGTTAGGAGAATCAAGAGGTTAATTAATTATAATAATGTGTTCTAACAACACTTGGGATGCTCAATAGATAGATTAGATACATGACATGAGCCGTTGATGATAAAACATGAATTGCCGCCGGACCAACTAACTCGTTCACTATATAATTACGCCTGCAGACTTTTTTCTATCTTTATTCCTATCCAAAGCCGGCAAGCCACAGCATTCCCACGCGTTTGTATAGATTCCACCATCACCATTCCATTTAATAAGTGTCATCAACAATTTAAAAGTTTACTTTTTTTTAAACCAACTTTTCAATTTTTTATATGGGATAGGTTTAAGGACAAAGATTTTGATAAATGTTTTTACATTTCTTTTGAGCTGTTATATTACATAACATCCAAGGGTCCTCGTTTAATCATTAAATGACATGGATGCTTACATGGATTATAATTAATATTGAAAAAAAAACTGATAAAGAATAAAAACTAGAAAAATAATTAAAAATTAAAAAGAGGAAGAGAACCTTGCGTACAAAGCCTCCATTCATTTGTGCAAAATAACTTCGAGTCTTTTAGTCTTCATTCTCATCATTGGGTAAAAAATCAAAAACCCATTTGATTCTATTTCAAATCTACACTCAGGTTTAATTGTATGAAAAAAATTGAGGGAGGAAGTGAGAGTTGTTGATTTAGGATTTAGTTTTGTATTTAATAAAAAAGAGAGGAACGAAGACTTGAAGAAAACTGATACTTGATTTGCTTTTATATCGAAATTTTGTATCCATTAATTAAAGGAACGACACTGAGTTTGATGACGTGAGTGATAAGAATTCGAGGTGTTGCGGTTGGACGAAGCAATTTGGATGATCGTGCTTCTGCATGTGGCGTTCTTTGAACATGATGATAGCTCGTAGAGATGCATGTGGCGTTCTTTGATAGGTTGATTAATAAATTGTTATCCCACGCATTAAGTCAATTAGCCGTTAAACTTAAGAAGACCTGTTTATGGACATCATTAAGAGCCCTTGGGACTTGGGTCTCTAATCATGTCGTGGGTCATCTTAGGACCGGGCCACAGATTAAGGAATGGGTACCTGTTAACTAATCCTGCGGGATATGCGTATCTAGACATGTTGAGAGCCATCTCTTAATTTAAGCCTTGCTAGGCTTAGTGGTTTTTAGGCCATCTGACGTGTCCAATATTGCTAATCTAGACCACATATTTATATCACATTTTTGTACTATTTCATGTGACAAATGATGCATACAATCAACATCCAATCATATAAATTCATTAATTAACGTGACATGTACACATCACTTGCCACGTCAAAAGGTACACAAATGTGGTACAAAAATATGGTCTCCCTAACATTTTCCCTTCTAATTAGTTGTTTATTTTTTGACAAGAAATTTATCAAAATAGGTTGCCAAGGTGTGTTTTTTAATTAATAGTATAGGTAGGAGCGATAAACCACTAATTAGTTAATAACTTAATATGACACTAATCACTTGTTTAGGCCCGTTCCACAATAATTCTCAAAATATAAACCAACCATTTGTCAAGTTATCACTCAAAGATCATCCTCGCAAAATTTCACTGAAAACGGAATACGTTTAGTTATCTAACTATGACTTGATAAAACTATGAAATGTGAGTAATGCTAGAGATACCTACTCACATTTTAAAACTACATTGGTGTACCATCTCATGTAATAAGTGATGCATACAATCAATATCCAATCAAATAAATTTATTAATTGACGTGACATGTATACATCAGTCATGGTACACCAATGTGGTACAAAATCCTTAGCATTTTCCATGAAATGTTCACATTAATAGTTAAAAGGCTAAACAATTTATGATTTGAGTGAATTGTGCAAGGAAGATTTATAAATGAAGACCTAAAAATTAAAAAGTCTGCATCATAAGATTACTTTGTAGAGCGAACTTAAACAAGTGATTAGCACCGTATTTAAACTAACTGATGACTATTTCTAATTTATCGATTACCAAATCTAACATCGAGTCTAACACGTATGTATAATGATATAAATTGTCAATGACATATTCACACATCAGATTCTAACGTGATTTTGTCCAACAGAAAGGGCCGTTAAGGTCACGCGCCTTTTGACAGTTCCTGTGACACCAACCCAACCCAGCAGCCAGAAGAAATGAAGCAGAGGAGGTTTGACTGATCAAACCAAAGCTCATCTCTGAAACTCAGAGGAGGAGTGAAAGACCAACCCAACTCAGAACTCGAACTTAGCACAGAAAGTCAGTTCCTTTTTCTCTCTCTAGAACTTTTCTCTCTCTAGAACTAGATACACAGCAACTTTTCTTTTCCAAAATCAATCACAACCCACTATCCAAGTTTTGGAATTTAGAAATTAGAAATTTAGAACAGACAGAGAGAAGAAATGATGAAACTTGCAATTGGGTTTTGGTTGTTTCTCTCTCTACTTTCTCTCTCTACCTTATCTCCATCAACAGCAGCAGAAGCACCAGCACCAGCTCCTCCTCCCGGAACCAACATAACAACAACAGCAACATGTCCCATTGATCTGAGCTATGTCCTAAGAATCCCCTTCAACTCCTCCACCTGCAAAAACTTCCAACCCCCTCCCAAAACCCCACAAGAGGACCTCACCAAGATCCCCTGCTGCCAAACCCTTTTGTCTCTCATTGGAATTGCCCTTGCCCAACACCTCAAAGAAACCTCCCTCTTCCAACTCCCCAACCTCCCCACCTCCATTTCTTGCCTCCAAAACTTCCAGTCCAGGCTCTCCTCCCTTTCCCTCCCTCCCAATATTGTCTCCTACTGCTTTGACCCTCTCCAGTTTGTCATCACCCCCAACATCTGCGCCAACATTCAGTCCACCAATGATTGGGTCTCCAAGCTCGGCCACTCCACCGCCCTCGACTCCGCCTGCCGCCCTGACCTCACCGATCTCTCCTCCTGCGGGGCCTGCGTTGACGCCGGCTTTGCCATTCAGAAGATGCTGATTGCCGCCGACGGTAACTCTTCTCACACTGAAGACTGTTGGTACTTTACTGTTCTTTATGCTGCTGGTATTGTCAATGAGTTTGGCCCTGAGAGTAATGGTGCTGTGAACTGTATATTTGGGTTGTCGTCTAATTCCAATGCGCGACCGTCGAAAAAGAGCAATACTGCTCTTGTTTTCGGCCTCACAGGCGCTGGGGTTGCGGTGTTTGTCATGTCCAGTTTGTTGGGGTTGTACTTTTGGTATGATAGGAGGTGGAGGAACAAAAGGGTTCTAGGGTCTCGAATGGAATCTGGTTTTAACTTGGATGAACGAGATTCTAGGATTAGAGTGAGACCAAACACCGGTTCAATTTGGTTTAAAATTCAGGATCTTGAGAAGGCAACTAATAACTTTTCGCAGAAGAATTTTATCGGTCGAGGTGGGTTTGGTGTTGTTTACAAGGGTGTGTTGCAGGACGGGACTACGGTTGCTGTGAAGAAAGTTATAGAATCTGATTTTCAAGGGGATGCTGAATTTTGCAATGAGGTTGAGATTATTAGCAATTTGAAGCACCGGAATCTTGTCCCGCTTAGAGGGTGTTGTGTGGTCGAGGGGGAAGACAGTTATGAGGAGAAAGGAAGTCACAGGTACCTTGTCTACGATTACATGCCGAATGGGAATCTAGATGACCATCTCTTTATTTCTCTGTCTAGTAATCAGAGCGGAATTGGAAGGAGACCCTTGACTTGGCCTCAAAGAAAGAGCATAATATTGGATGTGGCCAAGGGTTTAGCTTATCTGCATTATGGAGTGAAGCCTGCAATATATCACAGAGATATTAAGGCGACAAACATACTACTAGATGCCGATATGAGAGCAAGGGTGGCAGACTTTGGGCTTGCAAAACAGAGTATGGAAGGCCAGTCTCATCTCACTACTAGAGTGGCAGGGACTCACGGGTACTTAGCCCCCGAATATGCTCTTTATGGACAGCTGACTGAGAAGAGCGATGTTTATAGCTTTGGAGTGGTTATTTTGGAGATTATGTGTGGGAGGAAAGCTCTTGATTTGTCATCTTTGGGATCCCCTCGTGCTTTTTTGATCACAGATTGGGCTTGGTCATTAGTGAAATCTGGAAAAGCTGAGCAGGCTTTAGACTTTTCATTGGTGAAAGATGGGGATAATGCGAATTCGAATCCAAAGAGCATAATGGAGAGATATCTGCTGGTTGGCATTTTGTGTGCTCATGTAATGGTGGCTTTACGGCCTACCATTTTGGATACCCTGAAAATGTTGGAGGGAGATATTGAGGTGCCACGAATTCCAGATAGGCCGATGCCTCTTGGTCATCCTTCAAGTTATGGCAACGGCAACAGTAACACGTTCAGCATCTCACCAGCTTTGAGCGGGCCAAAATTACATAGCGGCGATATGCTCAGGTAATCTAGAAAAATTGCGATTTTATAGTTTGTACATTGCCTTGAAGGATGTAAAGAGTGAGAAGCATGTTCATGGAAACCCTCCAATCCATGAGTTGATTCAAGGTATGTGGTTGGGAATATTGTATATAGTACATATGAGAACACAGACAATTTAAAGGCTACCTCAAAAATCTGAGGTTAGGAATTAAGCCGGCTAGTGTAGGATCATACGTGTTTCTTTGTGTTTTATAAAGTTGTAACTTCTTGTGGTGTTATTATTTGTACCAAAATATGGTTTGAGACTTGACATTATAAATACTGCAACTATAGACGCAGACAACGGTATGAATAGCGCAAACAGTATTTATTTGAAAATTTGAATTGAGGCAGAGCAGCTACTCTAGGAGAACAGATTGCCTCAAGAAGTTGGATTTGAAATCATCTTGAATTTGGATAGACTTAAGTAGTGTCAGTAATCAACCGTCTACTTGGAAGATTTATGTGGAAGTAAATCTAATGAGATATCCAATCTTTATTGAAGCTATACTTTCATGAGTTGTTCCGTTCTATCTTATCACGGTTCTTTTCTTTAATGTGTTTCTTTCTCTCGTAACCAAGCTGCAATACGTATATTTATCTTGTATTCGATAACTGTTTATCATTCGATTGGAGTAGCATCATTGATATCTATGCACACAACAGGTTTAACAGAGAGTGAAGCACTTCATGGGGTTTGAGCACTTGGAATAAACATAGATTTCTACTTCTCTAACGTTTTAATTAGTTCAAGAACATAGGTTTTGTTCAAAAATTTTATTCATATTGTACAGTAATGTAAATACCTTTCAGCTTGTAACTATAGCTGCAGGAAATATTCGTTGTTTCGTTTTCCTTGCTTGTAACTACATTTTTGTGCGCAACAGCTCGAGTGGTTAATGCTCATGGACGGCCTTGCCACCACCCCCATCATATTTCCCTATTTTTGTAAGAAGTAGCTCTTCGAAAATATTGAATTTTTTTTTGTTAAACTTGGTAGTTTGTAGGATTCATTTGAAAAACTCATGCAATACAAAAGTAAAATATTTTTCTCATTTTCTTCGAGGCCTATAGATTGATGAACAAAAACTTTGTTCAAACAAAAGAGAGAAAGAAGTAATCGATGTACCCTTGAAGCCATACTTTGATTTCTAAAATCAAAGTTTACACCTTTGGGGAAAGCTGTTCATTCAATGCTAAGATCCATGTCTCCGTGCTTTGAATTGATTTTCCAATAGCTCCCACAATAGGAAACCTCTAAGTCTCTTCATCAACCTTAAGAGTGCCTTAGTTTCTCTGAGAAGAATGAGTGTTTAGGGCTTTATTGCGTAACAAAAGCTTACTAGAAAATTGGTGTAGAATGAGGTATTTGTAGGAGCTAGGGCCAACCATGGGGTGAGGGATCTCGCGCCATGTGTCAGCATTCAGTTGGCCAAAAAGTCATTCGTTGGATGGAGTAGAAAATAATCCGAAAGATTTTATTAAATAAATTAATAATATCTTAGAATTATCTCGTAGAATCCTTGATTAGATTTGATTATGATTCCTTGCTTGAAGGAATTAGTCTTCAATAATAAAAGTTGAAAGGTAGGAATTAGTTATTAATTTCACCTTTAATTCCTTATTTTATCTCCTTGTCATGGGTAGCAAAGCTTGGAGAAATAGTAGTCAGCAACTCAGGGCTTCTTGATGGTTGAACTGCGTGTGAAATAATATGTGGGCCTTGCCAATAAACAAGGGTATTCTCGTCAGTTGTGAATGAAAGTCCACGTATCAGCTCCATGATTTTCCAGATTATTTTTGGCTCCACAAATGCCCCCACATCTGCTGTGCTGCTGTAGGAAAAAGTAGTAGATGTAAAAATCCTTTATTTATACTAGAGATAAATAAATCCTAAAAGCGTTTGGATTTCATCTCCTAGAAGACTTATACTACAAGTCAAAGCTTAGAATTCAATGCAGTCAAGGAATACATTTTTGGCAAGTCAAACTCCATTCTTGCGAGAGTTGGAAAAACATCTACGGGTAAAGCACCGTATCCATATAACTTCTTGCCATCTATGCTCTTCCATCAATTCCAAGTTTAGGAAGTCAAGCCGGTAAACTACCTCAGAAAAAGGCCGTTCCCATGGAGGAAACATGTCACATCTCAGACCGGCTCCGCCGTAGCACGATATTGTCCACTTTGTGCCACGCCCTCACGGTTTTGTTTCTGAGAACTCACGAGCAACTTCCCAATGAGTCACCCATCATGGGGTTGCTCTAGCCCAAACACGCTTAACTTCTGTTTTTAGGTTCATTCCAAGTAAACCTAACTGTTTTATGTACTTGCTTCACCCTCTCTAGAAACCCCAATCATCTATTAAATATATCTTTTATCTCTTTAGTAGGAGATACGATTAAATAATGTGTCATCTCATTGTAATATCATGTCTACCATATATAGTTAGAAAATCGAGATAGTTACATTTACTCTTCTAAAAACTATATCGGTCATTTAAACCTAGTGTATCATTCTTCTTCAGGACATGAGATAGGGTATGTGAGAGTCTGAGAAGATATAGTCCCTTAGGAATATGTAGCCTTCTTAGATCAACTCAAATGATTGGCCTGTGGTCAAAACAAATTTAGGCCTTTGGCCAGAAATTGTGTTTTTTCTCCAATGGTGTAGCCAAAATTTCAGGCCAAAAAATTGTTAAAGCCTAATTTTTTTATTGGGTTGGGCCATACAAACAAACGAACGGTGCCACCATACCTTGTTGGGCTCCGAAATGGTAGTCAAGGCCTGTAGGTCTTGACGAGAATGATCATGCTTGCTCCGCAAGATACAGAGGCTTGTTCTGATGAACTAGTTTCCAATATCTTAGAGATTCCTACAATCTAAGGATTGGCTTAAGCCTCAAGTAATCACAATCCTATAAAAAAAGAATATCTATTATTAGATATATGCTAGAATTCTCCCTGTTTAATGTGGATATTGCAATCCTAAAAGGACTTTCTCCCAACTACAACTTGAGTTCTACGATCTTTACACTAACTTGACTGTCGAAGAACCTTTGGCCAATACCGCACCAGTACCTTAGGGATTTCACAGTTGTTTGTTCATTCTTGTAGGTGGCAGTTCTTGCACTCCTCCAACTATGGTGGTGTGTGAATTTGGTTCCAACAATACTATTTTTTATATTAAATTTTACAATATACATTATCGCCATCCCGCGAGATAGAGGTGTCAAACGAGTGGGTCGGCACGAGCACGACCCGTTTAATGAGGCATGGCACGGCCCAAGCCTATTTAAATAAGGCCTGGCATGACACAGTTCATAAGAAGTGGGTGGGCCGGGCCTAAGATTTAGGCCCAACGTGCCAACCAGCCCACAGTCCATTGAGGCGAGCATGGCCCGCAACCCTGACCCATTATGACTATTTTATTTATTCATTATTTTTCAATTACAAACATACATTTTAAGATTAATAAGACTTAATATTAGTGATATTTAGCTTAAATATATGTTCAAAGAAGTTTTTTAATATTTTATAATAACTGAAGTTTGTTTTTTCGAAGTTAGCCAGTTAAGTTACGCGACCCAAGCATAGCCTAGGTTTTAGCCTAGGTTTTAATTGGCCAGAGTTGTGGGTTGGGCATAATGTTTCATTAAATGGGTCAACCCAAACACGATTTGAATAGAAACGAAAACTAAAACCAAAGAAGAATTAGTAGAATACTTGGGGTCCAACTTCAGTGGTACGTACCATTGAATGGTACGTACTATTAAATGGTTAAGATTTATTTGGGCCCCACTGCAAATTAATCTGAACCATTCAATAGTCGTACCATTAAATAGTACGTACCACTCAAGATTTTTCCGAATACTTGAGATGATATAGCCCAACATCCTAATATCCCAGAAGGCAGGTAGGCACCTACCTTGCAATTTCTTAGTTAATTAAATAGTTTTCTCTTAATAATTTTATAATAAATTATTAGCTAGGTACAAAGAAGCACCCACCCACAATTTTGTAGTTTGTTTTCTTGTTGTGTCCTTGTGTTGGTGCAGTGGTTGGGACCATTCTTGTATGCTTAGTCTCTTGATGTGATGTTTAATGTGATTGGTTGTTCTGCTGTTGAAAACAAATAACAAATTATAACGAAATTTAGGACCATAGGAAAAAAAAAAGCAATAATAGATATTAACATAAAAGAAAATTTTCATTTCATTCATTATATCATCATCCATAGCTTCTCAACTACAGTAGAACCAGCTAGCAAAGTTCATTATCATCCCATTTTTATTTATTCACCCAAACAAACAAACTATTTAGAATTCAATAATCCATTGTTGATTAGAGTTCGATGTGGGTTCCTCTAAAGTGATACAGAGGTCATCATTTACTTGCATCAAGGATTCAAAACATTTAGATTGTAAGATAACGCCGTTCATGTTGAAAAACCAAATCTTGTTTAAGTCTTCTTTGCATTTTGAGATGTTAGGGCACAATGAATAACTAGGATATTCAGCCATGACGGTGATGCATAGATGGGGTAGACAATTTGGATGGTACGGTCAGGATAAGCTACCCATGATTGAACAACAATACTGTTTTTTAAATCTTTACACAAAGCCATGTACAATCTATTTGACCACAGATCACCATCAATGCAATTACTAGCAAACTCTATGATTTTAGCCATCATATGTTGGACTTCCTTCCTAAAACTTCAAAACTGCTCAGCCAAATGTTGATCATTGATCATTACCTATTGTCGCAGTTCATGCAGTCATAAGCGCTTCATTTTCTTCTTGTAAATCATTCTCTCGTGTGAAATCATCCACCGTCCAATAACCAACATCTTTCAATATATTAACACGATAGTGATGGCATAAACGCCTATGATATCGATACTTATACAATTTCTCTCATTCCACACTATCGCCCCATTCGTTTGGACAGTTCATTGTTGGTTAGGTTCCAGGTTGCACTGTGACAAATGGATCGTCCAAATGGATGGGATGACAATGTGGAATGAAAGATAATGTATGAGCATCAATATCACAAGGGTTTATGGCATCGCTGCCATGTTAATAGATTGACAGATGTTGGCTATTGGATGATGGATGATTTCACACGAGGGAATGATTTACGAGAAGAAAATGAAGCGCTTCTTGATTGCAGGAACTGTGACAATGGTAATGATCAATTATCAGAATTTGGCCAAGCAGTTTTGGAGTTTCGGGAAAGAAGTCCAGCTTATGATGACTAAATCATAGGGTTTGTTAGTAATTGCATTGAGGGCGATCTGTGGTCAAAGAGATTGTATATGGCTTCATGTAAAGATTTCGAAAGCGGTATTGTTGTTCAATCGTGGGTAGTTTATCCTGACCGTACCATCCGACATGTCTACCCCCACCTATGCATCACCGTCACGGTTATATATCCAAGTTATTCATTGTGCCCTCACATCTCAAAATGCAACGAAAACCCAAACAAGATTTGGTTTTTCGACATGAACGACACTATCTCACCATCTAAAATTTTTGAATCTCTGATGCAAGTAAATGATGACCTTAGTATCACTTTAGATTAACCCACATTGAAGCGTAATCAACAATGGATTATTGAAATATAACTAGTTTGTTTGTTTGGGTGAATAAATAAAAAGGGGATGATGATGAACCTCGCTAGCTGTGCTTTTATTGTAATTGAGAGGTTATAGATGATGAATAATGAATGAAATGAAAATTTTCTTGTGTTAATTTCTATTATTGCCTTTAATTTTTCTATTGTTTTTAAATTCCGTTATATTCAGCTACTTGTTTTGTACAGCAGAACAACCACACAAAACAAACAATCACATCAAACATCACGGCAAGAGATCGACTAAACATACAAGAATAGTCCCACAAACCACTGCACCAACCCAACAAGAAAACAAACTACAAAATTGCGGGTGGGTGCTTCTTTGTACTTAGCTAATAATAAATTACAAAATTATTAATAGAAAAATATTTAATAGATTAAGAAATTGGGTGGGCGCCTTCCTGCCTTCTGGGATATCAGGATGTTGGACTCTATCTTCTCAGATATTCTACTAATTCTTCTTTGGTTTCAGTTTTTGCTTCTATTCAAATCATTTTTGGGCTGACCCACTTAATAAAACATTAAGCCAAGACTAGACCACAACCCCAATAAAACATGGGTCATGCTTGGGTCGGGTCACTAGCTTCGACAAAATAAACTTTAGTTATTTTAAAATAATAAAAAACTTATTTGAACCTATTTTTAAGCTAAATATCACTAATATTAAATCTTATTAGCCTTAAAATGTATGTTTATAATTGAAAAATAATGAACAAATGGGATAGTCATTATGGGCAAGGGCTGTGCTAAAAAATAAAGTTTTATTGAATGTACGTTTCTTTACTATTGAATAAATGGGATAATTATAAGAAGAAGAAGACCAACAAAACAGATTTTGAAAGTGCATTCGGAATTGTAATCATTCGGATACCTATATTTTGAAATGAAATGGATTGTAATAAAGATTTGATTCTAGGCATTATTAGAAAAAATATAAACTCAAGGACTTCAAAACAAAAACCTAATAGGTCATTTAGACTGTTACACAAAGTCCTTAAAAAACTTGTTCCTTCCGTATCAGGGGTTCATCACTCCCTGATCTTCAATGAATAAACGACACTTTTTTCTTTTTGGGTGAAATTATCACTATTCTCCTACGTACCATAAATTTACTAAGTTTATGAAAAGCTATATATAGTCTAATACATGTGATTCCATACAACAAGCAACCAATTACTAAAATATTCTAATTGATTTACTCTACCATTGTTCGGATATAACTTAATATTTGTATCATAAGGTGTTGAAACGGGTTTTGAATCAAAATATTGAATTCTGTAAGTATCTTTTCTATGTACTGTGATTGAGTTAATACTAACCCCTCACTACTCCTATTGATTCTCATTTCAAGAATAATATCGGCTTCATCCATGTCCTTCATATAAAAAACTAGAAGATTAACATGTCATTTCCCCCCTTCCCCCTTGTCATTGTAGCGAGAAGACTAAAAATTCCCAGGAACATTCCTAAGAGGATTCTAGGAGATTTTATTTACAATAATTAACTACACGTACCTTTTTTTCAAATATTCGAACCGTTTATATTTTAATTCATTATTTATAAATTTTTTTTTTTTTTTAAATAGACAATTCCAAAATCATTAAGATATCAACTGTAATGAAGAAAATAAATAAATATGGTTGTTCAAAAAGAAATATTAAAATGACTACCATTTAATTTAACAGACTGCGAATTTTAGGAATGATTTTTGAGGTAAAATCTAAGTGATAAACGGTTAATAGTCCAAATACATTGTGGAGTAGGATTTATAAGAGATCCCCTCAACTAAGCTCACTAATTTAAATACATTGTGGGTGAACGCTTTTTTGCCTCCTCCCTTTTTTCGGTGAGGGTTTTTCTCCCCTCCTATGACGGCTAGGGTTTTCTCATGGGCAATCTAGGGTTTTCTTCTACGAAAATTATAGTCGGCTAATCGGGAAAGCAATCTCTGATCAGTTATAGGGCGAAACATATACGAATTAGGTAGTCAAACTAATTAAGTGGATATTAATGATTATATCTTCTTATTCATTTTAGGGTTTAAAGCAAATAAAAAATGCAAACTTATGACAATGATATATGTAAAAAATGTAGGAATTAGTTACCTTTGAAAATTTACTTCATTTGAAAGACCGGATCTGCGCTGTAAAAACCAGACCCACTCTCGGCGACCGCCAACGCCTCCGAGTCCAAGCCATTGATGCAGCTCAACCCTTGGACTACGAGAGCCAAATCAAAACCCATTACTACATATCCAACGCTCTCCTGCAACATATTTTTGTTTGTATGTTGTGAGATACCTTAAAGCGAAATCAAAAGCCTACCCTCCTCTATCACAACATTAAAACAATAAGCGGATGACCATGTGTCAAATTCGGTATTTGGTGCAAAATTATACTTTGTTTATCCAATAAATTTGTCAGTAGCTTTCCTATATATTTTGAAAAAAAAAGGGCATCAAGTGCATATATTATGCATACCTGCACGCGGGAAATAATTCTGAAGTGAAAAGATTTCCTACAAATCAAAATACAAAAGATCAGTTCTCAATAATTAAAAGGACGTCCTACAGATTTAAAGTGAAAAGAAAAACGTACGAAATAATTCTAAGAAACCAGACAAGAAAAATTCACATAAATAAGTCAG
Source organism: Gillenia trifoliata (assembly GCA_018257905.1). Classification (NCBI taxonomy): domain Eukaryota; kingdom Viridiplantae; phylum Streptophyta; class Magnoliopsida; order Rosales; family Rosaceae; genus Gillenia; species Gillenia trifoliata. The sequence goes on from CM031087.1 coordinate 21,551,426, forward strand.
TAGATCAGCGAGGGAAAGAAGAAAAAATCACATACCTGCATGCGGCGGAGGTCGGTTATTGTCAACACCGGAGAGAGAGAGAGAGAGAGAGAGAGAGAGAGATGGAGGATAGAGTGCGGGTGAGAGGAGGAAAGGAGAGATGTGGGTGCGAGATCTGAAAATCTCTGATATAGGAGGGAGGGAATGCGGGTTAGAGAGGAGGAACGAGTGTGTGACGGTGAGGCTGTCGCTGTGAGAGTGAATGAGAATCCAGAGATAGAGAGAGAGAGAGAGCGGCGGAGGGTTTGTGTGATTTATATAATATAGGGGTCTTCGGCTTGGGCGGGCCTTGGTGGCTACCAGCAGCCACTTTCTTATGGGCGAGTCATGACTCGTGCATGCAACACCCACTCTGATCAGTTTGTTGCTTGGCGGGTTAGTCATGCATTATTTTTTCTTTAAGGCCAACAGTCCATAGAAAAGGACAAAATAGTGGGTAAAACCCCAAAATGTCCTTGGTTAATAAAAAACTCAAGAATAAGAAATTAAATATATTATGGGCAGATTAGTCCTATTAATTAAAAGTCTTAAACCTACGCCAATTTCTCCGCCACAACAACCCTACACGTCACCCTTCTCTTTTGATTCCTTTTGGCCAAACAGTAATGTTGCAATCATTAAAAAGAATTGGAAAAATTCCAAGTGCCCTTTGATTAATAAAAAGCCCATAAAACAAACAATGTAATATATTATGGGTAAAACGGTAAAGTCGCAACCATTAAAAAAAATTGTAAAAATAACCCTTTTAGTATTAACTGATAGTTCTAGTCAAATATTATACCCATAGTTATTGGGAGAGAGAATTGACACAGGGTGGCCGGCTAGGGAAGAGAGAGAGAATGTTGGTTTTTCTCTATTTGACTAGGGTTTGTAGCACTCAAATGCATTTGAAGGTTAGTTTTCTCTGTGACTGGGGTTTGTCTTCAATAGTCCGAACTACTGAATAGTCCAGCTTTTCACCTATTGGATTGGTAACTAAGAAAATTTTTTTTATTTTCTAAATTCAATCATAACCGCTCTTTTTTTTGTAAAAAAAATTGAAACAATCAGACTAGTCTGTTCTATTGAAGAAAAATTAATGTGATTAATCATAACTCGTAACTTTTTTCTTTTGGTGTATATAATGTTCAATTGAGGTGTCATTGTCCACCTCTCTATATACACTAGCGAATTAACGCTTGCAATTGTTGAATGTTTTGTTTTTTTTATCTTTTGGAAATAAACAAGTTTAATGCATAAATATGTCAAATTTGTTGTCTACACCAATACCATGTTGAAGCTAGTTAAAGAAGCAAAAGCCATTCTAAATAAAGTAAACGACGTCTTTCATTTCTATTGCCATCCATCCAGTTTCAAACGTTCACAAAAGAATTGTTCGTAAATTAGCTCCACAAAATCTCTTTCTCTCGAGTGCATCGAGGGCTAATGATTAATAAGCCCGAACGAGTCTCAGTAGCTAATGCAATGACATAGAAGGCCTGTAAATCCTCTATTTTCAGGTATCACATACTCGTTGCTTAGCCGAAATCTCTTGTTTAACATAAAGGTACACCGTTTGTAAGGGCCGTCACCTTGAGGTCAAATTATGTGTAAGTGTACCTGCTACCTCAGATCTTTTGAGTAATTGCTCTACTGGAATTGAACCATAGTGTATGTTACATTATATTCACAACTCTGCCTTTGATTCAAGGTCCTCCTCCGGACTGCCGGTCACTGATTTCTCTGATTGATTAGGAAGTGGTGCAGGCTCTTGGATGTCCAGTTCGTCACCTAAGATCTTCGCAGTGAATTGCCTTGCCTCCAAATCAAGATCTGGCCATTCAGAAACTATTCTTCTAGCTCCCTGCAAGACTCGGTGAAATTCAGGAAAAAAAATTGGATAAACACTAAACCGAGAAAAAGTACAATGATATAATATGGTCTAGGTGTGTGCTCACTGCTCAGTAAGTAAAAAGCACAAACCAAAGGAACACATATCTACCTGAAGCTTGGGTTCCTTTGTCATGGGGTTGTTGCAAAGATCAATGGTTTTTGCTTTGGATTTTGTTGCATTACCGCACCATGACTCGCACCACAGCCATTCTTGCGGTAATGAAAAGATGGGTACTGTATGTTGAGCATAGTTTGGAAGATCCTGAAATATGAATGATGGCATTTAGCATAATGAATGAAAACAAAATGGAAATATGAAAATCTACAAAGAGCCTCCAAATGATGTGTTCCCGATGTCAATTTATTGATTTTCCATTTTTATTTCCTCCAGAGGGAGGGAAGAGATCTTGCTGATAGTGCGAATGGGAACAAGTGAAATAAAAATGAGTTGTGCTATCCACACACCTCTTTTTACTTCTCACACACCTCTTGTTAATTTCTGGCCTTAGATCTTCTTCAATTCATTCGATCCGACAGCCGAAATTGAAAAGGGTGTGTGGTTAGCACAACCCATAAAAAAATATCACATCGGTATTACTCAATGATTGGGGTTGTCTTTGTAAATGCTTTTGGTTATTTTCACTCAATGATGGCAGCAAGCATCGATCCATTTTCGTTGTTTACATGTATAGATAAGATTAATACAAATTCATAAGAAGAATTTCAGTTGTAATTTCTATTAATTTATGCCCTAGTGAAAATACTTAAGAACAAAGCAATTGTTTGCCTATATCCTTATGAATAGTAAAGCCCTAGGAAACAATGAAAAACCAATCAAATTTATCCTTAGTAAAAGAGCAGTGGGGCCCGATTTTCAAACCCCTTCTTTGATTTTTTCCTTCCTAATTAATCAAACCTTTCACATGTTGGGCCCCAGTTGTTAATGTACTGTTAGAAACGTGTCCTAGAAAATCAATTAATAGTGCCTTATAAAATGCAAAGAAAATCAGAATATCATTCAGACAGACATGGCACAAAAATTCTGGCTTCACTTGCATCATAACTGGAAGAGTGGTATTAGACAGTGCAATCAAAACTGCGAATCATGAAACTTAATGACTTGCCTGGTCCAAATTAGATAGACTGTTTGGGTCCTTGCTAAGAGTCTCATAGAAAACTCGCAGATTATCTCCTGCTGCAGTCTCTCGAAATTTCTTCAAATCGACAACATATAAAGCACTGCACAAAATCAACACGTCAACTCCACTGGTTTTTCCTTATTGTTTTGTTACGATGTAAATTAACTTTTTGGCTTAGGTCCTGATAGTTTTAAGCTTTTGGAAACCATGGTTAACAAATACAAGTTTATCATGGTATCATATTTACAAAAACAAATTGTCAGTTCAAAACCCTATACTTGCAAATTATATTTATAAGTTGAATTCACCACGTTGATCCTTCTAGGGGTAGGGAGAAGTCCGCTAGTGAGGGTAGTTCTAGAACCATCTAATAATTGTAAGCCCAGATCCTCACAGGCAAAGCTTGCAAATAATGGCTACCTACTACAAATATATAACTAAATATGGCAAACTTATGAACCGAGTCAACAAAAGCATGTATTGACCTTATGTGGTAGGATCTTCCCCGTAAATGTTCTTTCCAGAAACCCTGTTCCAAAAAATTAACAAGATGTGAGCAATCAATTTGAGTTAAGATATTATTCCTTAACACTTACAACAGACATGGATCTAAGAATTGGTAACATATTTGTTTGATGGATGCATAAGTATAGAAACTAAAGAAAATAAAAAGCAAAAGAAAAGGTCATTGGTCACTACTTGTCTCCAAAACCGATATCCATCCATATCCTTGTTGTTGTCACAAAATGGAGTATATGCAAGAGGTCGTCCCTTTATATCCATGTCGTAGAGCTCTCCCATGTCTGCCCTAACAATTTGATCTGCATCAACAAATATGACCTGCAGATATTGGCACATATTGTAGTTGTCAAATGTATGAGTAACTAGAGACGAAAACCCAATAAGGCAACAAGTCAACTTAGAAAATATTTAATGTCAATACCTTTTCCAAAGAAAGGGGAAAGATAACATCAAGGAACAAGATTTTATAGGCCCAAATAATCCGTTGCTTTTCTTTTTGCTTGTGCAACCATGTAGGCCACTTGTAGGTGATTAGTTCATACTCAAAACCATATTCTTGAGCCATAGGTGGAATGACATCCTGCATATAACAATAACGACCAAGCATCCATGTTAAGCACTCTCATTGTTCTCAGCAAGTGAACCAAAACCGTGATAAATTTACAACTTTTTATAACCTTGAACTGAGGAGAGAGATAGTTCTTTATGAACCAGAATTTGACTGGACGACGGGTATTCTTCAAGACACTTAAAATCATGATTTTCAGAAAACGTTCATATCTGCCAAAACATACCACAAGGAAAACATTAAAAGATTGCATGCTTAATAAATAAATCAAAAGAAGGCAAAGTCCTACCATGATGATGATTATTATTATTCATATCATTATTATTTTTATCATATTATATTATTATCATATCATATTATATTATTTCAGTATGCAACTAAGAGGGCGAAACCGTTTTTTTGAGATCAGTGCAAAACAATATTGAATCCAACACGTAAAGCCATTGACTATATCATTTTTATAAAGAATTAATTTCAACACATTAAAAGTTCAACTGTAGCATATGGCACACCCTCTATCAATAATCTATAAACTTTCAGACACTTAATTCCTTAGTGTAGGGCTTATAAAAGTTCATACATCATTTTAGATCATCATTTTTGCCTTTCAGCTCCAGGCTGGAGGACATAATCAAAGACTAAAAAACCATTTCATTAAAAATAAATAAAACCAAACTGTTTATTGATAGCAGGAGTAAAAGGAGGGTGGACAAGATGCCCATTAAGATTAGTCCAAAGAATGATCGTGAATTAAAGAAATTTCAAAGTTACTGAGTAGCCAAAGTACTAATAACTCGTCTCTATCATCGTGGAAAATAAAGACCATGGGTCTGACTATCAAGAATGGTGACCAATTTATTAGTAGTAACATAAGTTTCAAGTGATTCACCAGATATTTCCAATTTTTCTTGGACAGTGTAGAAATACTACAATAAAATAGTATATGTTTAAAAAAAAACAACAGCATCAATATCTGAACAAGAATGAAGTTTAGTACGTCTGAGTCAATTACTTGATTATTCCAGTAGTATTCAACGACATCATGACTCTATGGCATTTGGATAATCCATAAGTTGAATTTTACTTTCCGTTTATAATACAAGGCAGAAACATGAAAAAATCTTGACAACAAAAGAATGATGCAAAAGCCATCATGGACTCGGTTATTTTCATCCCCAAAAAGACTGTAAGAGGAAGCATACAGTAAATAAACAGATAAAATTAAGAAAGATAAAACACTTACAGGTGTCCAGAAGCAATAGAAAAAATATTAATCGTTTTTCCATGTCGTCCACCCTTTCCTTGCTCCTAATAATTATCCAAAACCAGATAAGAGAGTATTTTTCAAACACAATCAGAATCTAAGCGGAACTGATATCATGTTAAATTCAAGTAATGTTTTACTCAATTCAGTAATAAAAATATGCAAACCATAAGGAATAATAGCATAGGGTCAAAAGCAGTATTTGCACAACCCAAAAAAATAGTGTAGAATCTCCCAAAGGATGTCATGACGGACAAGAGAAAATCTTGAAGTTTGGATGTTCTTGAGGTGAAGTCAAAATTAATTTCACCATGATTTCATGTTTTAATTAAGATGAGGAACTGACTGAAACTAAGAATCATTACAACACCAGTAGATCAAACAAAGTCAGAGATTAGATACATTACTGGCTTACCTGATAAAATACCTACCCCTCGTATCTATTTGTTTGTGAGAGAGAGATACGGTTTTGGACTTCACAATGGAATATTTAAGATTTTAATTTTCTTCTGTAATGTTGGATTGGAGAGAGCTGTCGGATGACTTTCCATTGTTCTCTATCTTTCCTCTTCTATTTTTAAATTATGTAGTATAATACAATTATGGATACATACATACAGTACAAATTAACTTTTCTGTTGTGTCGTCTTTAGTATTTTCTTAAACTCAAGGTATATCTGAAAAATTAACATTAAGGCTAATTTTTCCTTTATTTATACAGATTAAAATTCAGACTACCAAACATTACAATCCAATTATTGTACAATTCGTTTAACAAGTGACTTATACCTGTAGAAGAAAATTCTACCCCGGGAGTGAAACCCGTACTAAAGTATATATTTCTATTATCCATAATTGTACTTTTTATTATTGCTACGAAATGAGTTTCGTTGATTTATATAAAATATTTTCTCCATTAATACCGTACCAGTCTATAGTTTCTTATGGCTGCCCAATGCAATGATTGAGAATATGGCACATGATAAATTGCGATACCAAAAAATTGAATGACAGTAGTTGAACAAGTTAAAACAATCCCGTGAAGAAAAGAAAGGAAGAGCTCAAATTCCTCACCACTGTAGTACTTTCACTCTTTTTAGATTGCTCACCACCACCAATAAAACCAGAAGCCCACTTCAAGAAGTTGGAGTTCCAGCTACTTCCCTACAGTGACAGGAAATAAAAATACAAAAAGAGAGGGCATTTGTAAGACTGCACACAAACACATTATTTGGTTATTAACTTACCACATTAGTAGGCATAAGAACAATATTTAAAAATAACAACTCACCTCCTTATTATCGTGTGAGTTTTCTTCGCCATCAGGAACCAGCAATTTCTCATGCTCCTTTCCCTTTTTCTTTGCTACTTCCATGTGAACTACTTTACCCCGTAAATCGTTTATGGTGATACGTTTGGATAATGTTTTGCTCCCACTCCCATCACCATTCTCTTTAAGAAAATAAAGTTCAGAACTTCTACCTGGAGCAAGTTGCAAGTACCAAACCCCAGGAGACACCTTCATTTGCCAATAACCCAGATTGGCCATCACAAGAGTATCAACCAAGTGAGGAGTACTCTTAGTACCAATAATTAACTGAAGGCCTCGGGGAGGATCATGATCTTTCTCAGAACAATGACCTGGTTAAGATGACTTGTCAGTGCATATCACAAAATAGTTGGTAACCCTTGTCTCGCCATTAACTGGGAGTAAAATTGTTTATCTAAAAAACAAAAAGCAAATAAATCATACCCGTAAGAACAAGAGCTTCAAGTTCGAATACAGCTTGCAATGTCCGTGTCTCACCAAGATTCTCAAGCAAAATATTATCCAAGTCATGGCTGTGTATAATTAGAAACAAATTTAGTAAAGGCAAAGCGCAAAAAGTGTCTCATAACTTAAATTCTACATCTTTTTCAAAGCAGAGCTAATGAAAGTATGACAAATACAAACTCTGTTAATGATGAAACTCACACAGCAATAACAGGCTCAACTAGCCATGGATCAGGAACATCAAGATTCATTGTGAGAGTTTTGGACAGTGGCATGTTTGCAAAAAATGCTTTTGGCCCATTTATTGTGTAGTCGGTGCTGCTGAAGTCATCCTGCAAATATGATACAACTGAGAGTGTGAAACAGGAATCTATATTCCAATGGAGACAACAGTTTTGGGGTCATAACAAAACATTCATCTGGCATACCACTGTTGGGAGGACGTATCTGTAGTAGTTCTTCAGAGGAAGATCAACAAGAGAACTCTGCCATGAATTCAATTGTTAGGATGTGGAAAATATTAAGAGTACTTTCACAGTAGTAAGTAAACTGCAAACAAACCAAAGACTATTTGGTTTGACGATGGAAAATAATGTTTGTGGGATATAAACAGTAATATCAACATATAGATACCAAGTGAAACATCAAATAACAATCTAGTTATTACTTGTAGAATTCAAAACTCAGCTTCAATGTGAAACAGGTAACAACACATCATGACTTATGAAAATAGGTCAAACCTCCCAAGACAGCGCCAAAATAAATAAATAAATTCTGATACTAAGTATCTGTTACTACTCTTCTTTTCCTTAATCTAGTGATTCTACACCTCTTTTTGTAACTTAAAATCTATCCAAAACAAAGTGCTGTTATGGTATAGTCAAAAAGAATTGGCATCATTATTAATGCCAATTTATTATGATTTATTGATTTTTCCATGCCAATCATGAGAAGTTTGGGTGTGTTGCCAGGGAGGCATGCTATGATGGTTGTTTCTTCTGTAGAAGAGGGTCTGGTTTTGGGCATCCACACGGGGTTCCCATTTCAGAGTAAAAGTAATGATCATTTTTCTGTTATTTTGTCTGACTGGAAAGTTGTTGAGTGTCTTAAGATTAGTTTTTCTGTTTTTAATATTTTGTTTTAATTTCTGTGCTGGTCCTAGTTCTTAAGAGTTTGCTAGTGAGGATCTGTGAGCCATTAGACAGCTTTCCTGTGTTTTGCTTTCTTTCAATTTTCATTAATGAATATCTGTTTCTTAATCCATCAATAAAAGGCTGTACCAATCATGAGTTAATCATGCAATTGCTAGATCGACTTGAATGTTAAACCAACCACTGGTAAGGAAGCCTAAATCTATATTGACACTATATTGACATTAATCAGATTTTAGTCAAGTTTGTAAATGGTGACAAAAATTTCCGTTCCTAAATCTCCTTTCATACTAGCAACATAGAGAATGTCAGACTTGGAAAATAAAAAGGTTATCCAAGCTTCCGATGCAAAGAAGTACAGAATAAAGAAGGAAAGATGATTATGATGAGGAAAAAAATTAAGATGATAATCAAATAGCTAATTGAAAAAGAATGGTTCGGATCAAGAAATCACATTATGAGGTGGACCCCAAAAGGGTGGTTCGTTCCATATTAAGTAATCTATTTTTTGTGGAAAGAAACAAATTTTATTGCACAGAAACAATAAGTTACAAATGGAGTAGACGAGTTGGCAAAGACTTAAATGAAAAGAAACACCAAAGAGGTAAAGGTGATCATGTATCACATAAATGAAGTACAAGCATTGGAGCAAATAGTAACTCACCAATGGATTTAGTACAATCCTCATGCTAGGCTGAATGCATTTCCATAGAACTCGAAGAATTGATGATAGCTTCTGCCCAAATGGACTTAAAGGATCAATAACTGCATCGATATGAATACTAGCATTTTCATTGTTCAAAACAATGGCACTGTAAAGAATAAAGAAAAAATAAGTGTTAGATATAAAATAACATCAAAATCACATAACTTATAGACCTATCTGTGATAGTTATATAAATTTCAAAAGCTTTACTTTTGTACACAACAGAAACTAAAATAAAAGGCGAATAACAATACAAGAAATCTACAAAAGATGCCTCATTTGATTTTAGTTTTCACTAAATTCTACAAACTACAATCAATTGGCTACTCTGAAGGGTTTGGCTTGTTTATTAACAATAACATGATTTTGCACACAACATCATACAATGCATAATTAATATACCCCAAGGTATCCAGGAGAATCGTCACTAAAGAACACATCAGTGCTTTTCTATTAAATATTAGATATCTAACTATGATATCAAAACTGTTTACAAGGTACAGTGAAACTGAATGATAATGAGCCATATAGTTGTAGTTTCCACAAATATACATCCACTCAAAGAACCAATTATCTGTTCACCTACATTGTGCATTCGAAATGTCAATATATACATCCACTCAAAGAACCAATCATCTGTTTACCTATATTGTGCATTCAAAATGTCAAAGCGGGCACTTTCAGAACTTCGATCCCGCATAGCCATGGAAGATGACACAAACATGATAGTATCACTAATGAATTTGCTGCACAAATAATTTTACAAATCACCATTAGTCTTTCCACGAATAAAAGAGAATTACTGCCAACAAATAAGATCAACATCAATTTCAAGTAAGAAAATTCTAGTGAAGAAAAAATATCACCGAAAAATAGCCACCAATCCCGTGTTCAAAAATTAAAGTAGTGGTGTTGATAGAACTCATAGTTGCTTGAATTTACAGAAATATTTATGGACAAATTAATCAGTAAAATTTGAAATGTGAAAGCAATTATTAATGAATCAATTTAACACATCATACGGCGAATACAGGTGCTTATCAGACAGCCTAGTCCGGATTTACAGAAAGACCAGTGGCACCTACTGACCCTATCAATATTATTATTCACTCCCAGTGAGCACAGTAATTTGGACAGTTCATTTTACCCTAATGTATTTGCACCAGAGGATGGATCTTCCAAATATATAGAAGTAAAAAAAAACACGGAATTTTAAGCTGTTGTAGTCAGTAGTGCACATTGTACGGCTATAGAAAGTAAGTGTTAAAACTAACAAACCTTGTTAGGATGTCGGGATCCACATCCTCCCACTTCACTTCTTCAATAATTTCCACAATGTGCTTTATTCTCTTGGCAAACTCTAGGGACTCTAGAAGACGCAAATCATGGCTCAAGAATGTGCCCCCATCAGTTACAAGTGTCACCTATCGGATAATGATTTCATTAATACAGGCATAACCGCCAAGATGGGGGAACTTATTGCAAAGATAATCATTTAAAAATACTAAATCTCTAGACTATGTTCAACCTCAAATAAACAAAGAAACAATGACCAAAGGAACTGATTGTTATGCAAACAGAAATAGAAAAATTGGTCCAACAAACCAATCTTATTTAATTAAAAGAGTTCAAACATCATTTACTTCACTCACCCTTCCATTAGTAATGACTGCATTAACACCAGATTCAAGGCCAAGCTGCCTATACAAAAATTGGGATACCTGGAAACCATCATAAACAGCTATCATAAGAACATTCTCACAATAGATAACCATGGTTTGATCAGAGAGATATTTCATAGAACAATTTGTGAGGACCTTTAGCGGGCCAGTTTTTATCAGGACAGTAGACACCTGGTGAAAGTAGTAAACATACATTTACAGATGAAAAAGCCAAATCATACAGATAAACGCATACCTTATTCATATATGTTCTCAATTTGTCATCAGAAAATTCAGAAACAGCAAATCTATAGGCCTTTGACGATAATCCATTAGCCTCAGCCAATTCACAGACTTTATCTATAAATGCTTGAGTGCTCTCAGCACCCTTAGATGATGAAAGCAAATAATTATGTTCATAGAATGAACACATCTGCTCCAGGAAATCTAACACCTTTTTCTTATGGCTGCATAATAAGTCAATGAAAAATTAACATGAGATGCATTCATTGACAGATAACCCATTAAGCTTTGATAAGAATACAAACCTATACGAGGATGCGGTGATTTCAAACACCTTCACAAAAAGATGACTAGAGACATCAGCATCCTGATTGACACTGAAAAGCACACCTACTCGAGCACGATTGGACGCTTCTATCTGAATTAAGAGTAAAATGAATAAATACAAAACATAAAGCAACATAATAATAATGATGATAGTGATGAACATGTTTAGGGTGAAATGATGACAGCAAACACATTATCAATTTGAAGAATTCAAGTGAGATTAGTATCACGGTCCAAAACTTAACCAGATAGTGTAAGCCTTCACGAAGCAGCTTCATCCCTTTCTTTGATGCAATATTAACAGCTAGAAGATGGGTCACAGGCTTCAAATCATCCATAGCTGTGTGCAATCAAAATAAACCATGTGTTATAATTAACTGAGGAAAATTGTACGCATGAACTAATATTTTCAACCTAAAAACAGCTTACTTTCGGGAGAATGCAAATAGTTAATATCATTTAAGACACCTTCCCCTCCGAGAACAGATGTAGACAGAGAAATGAACCTAGGCTTTCCACCAGCAATAATCTACAAAACCACACTACATGTTAAACCATTGAGAAACATGGACTATCATTAATGTAGCTAAATATTCTAAATTTTGGGTTAAAAGCATTGTAAAATGCTTCACCTGTGGATTATAGCGAGTAGTACCACTTTCTGACAGAAACTTATCAAGAACATCTGTTCGAGAATTTATATGCCCATAGTAAACTTGCTCCTGTATTCTGGGCAGCTCATCATTCATGGAATTTATAAGAGCCTCCTGATCAATTGTAAACCAAAACGAATCATGGTTTATAACATCTAGGAAAACAGAATACGTATAAAAATTTATGTGAGACAGTAGCTTAATATTATAAAATGGATAAAACTGAAGTTGACAGGTAAAAATCAAATTGCAAGTGCACGAATGACAAAGTTTGATATGTTAGGCATACTGCATGTTGAGATTGTGCCTTCTAAAGCTAAATCTGGGAATTCACATCCCATGTAATGAGAGGTGCAAAGATTGCTGAATTTAACTAAAGTCGCTAACAGTCAGGGAATTCAAAATGATTAAACATACCAGAGAGTCTAGGGGCCCCTTTGATAACCATTTCGTTTTTGGTTTTTGGTTTTTAGTTTTCTCTTTTTTGTGCTTCAGATATGAGGAAGGTATATGGAGGAAATGAGGGATGAAGAGATGGAAGAAGGGAAGAAATAAAGAAGAACGAATGAAAACAACATCTTGAAAGTGAAAACAACATCAATAGTTTGGTTTTTAGTTTTCATTTTGTGTGTTTCCCTATACATTTCTTTCTACATCTCTCCCACCATCCTTCCTCCACTCTTCTATATCCCTCATTTTCTCCCATGTATTTCCTTTCTATCTCTAACACAAAAATGAAAACTAAAACTAAATGGGTATCAAACAGGCCCTAATAAAATTAATCAGAAAGTCATACAGCATAGAAGTTGAACAATCCTCTAAGCAACAATATTGAGATATTGACTGCTTCAGTTTTAGGAACTTCAGACTGTCAACTGCATTTGATTCTGGACGGTGGAAATACTAATTATTACAACTGCTGATAAATCATCCCTCCTGGGACCCCATTAGTGGGACCAAGATTGGGTAACGAGTATTCTACTTAATTCTTAGATAAGTAGATTTACTATTGTGAAGATTTATCAAAAGATCTCAAACAACACCTCATTAGACTCCAACACAAGCCCATTCATCAACAGGCAACACTGCAGCTTCGCCAAACCCAGCTTAAAGACAAACATGGAGCTCTCTTGAGAAAGATCCTTCAAAGTTTGCTCCTTCTCCAGCTTTAGCAATAAATCTTGAGGTGGAGATTTTGCATTGGGCCTAGAAAAGGAGAATGAGAACATATTTCAGATCACCAATAAATATAATAAGAAATATGTATGTTTGTTTAACAGGCAATCCTCATTAACATACAAGTATTGATATCACCATAAAATCTATGAAACACTTACAATACAGTTTCTACAAATGCTCCTTCCACATGGTGCATTTCAAGAGCATCATCGACAGAATCTTCAGAATCAATCCGCAATTTGTTTATCTGACATGTGTCCAGAATAACATTGTTTAGGCATAAAAATTATGAACTATTGTTTCCCACAGCATTGTCTTACAAGTCAAAAATAGCATCAACAAATGTCACTGCACATCGAGAAGCAACATTACACAAGAGGATGACTGGAAAATGTAGAGACCATATGAAATCATTTAAATTACAAGAGAAAGTCAACAAAAAAGTGAAGGCTTTCATTGAGGCCCATTTATTTTCAAATAAGGCTACGAACATACTAAAATGGAAAATTATTATGCAGTAGGAAGAAGAATTTGTCACTGGTTCAGGTACAGGATACAATGTGTCCCCTTTTTTCTAAGGATGATGTAGCTCCACTATATGCTACAATGGATAAAGTAAGTCTAGTTCTTATGATCAATCTAAAAAAAACAAAATAATAAGGAGCAGAGAAAAAAAATAACAGACAAATACAGGGTTTTAACGTGCTTAAAAAGGATCAGATCAGGTGCTTGAGAATAGTCAATTAAGCAGCAATGGCATACAGTTAAGGACACTTAAGCAAACTTAGCACACAGCACAAACGGAGATTAACACAATAAAACAATACTGCGACATCATTACAGCAGAAAAGCTACAGATAAGTAGATGAAATGCAATCATGGAATGAAATACGCTGATCATTGAGGAACATGCAGTCAGCAGAAGGGATGAGTTATGGGATAAAGTCTGTTTATGGTCATCATTATGGACCTCTGTTTCCTCAGAATTTAGAGATTTTTTTGTTTTCAGATATATGGCTTAACTGCAAAGCAGCTATTAGTTAATTTTATGGAGTTTCACAGAGGTTTTAAGTTTAGGGTGACTGTATTCATTATCCAGTTGCTGTTTATGTTTTACTTTGTGGACATCTTGTCCGCTCTTGTATTTTAATTGGTTTAAGCAAAAAACTTTCATCTAATTTTTTATAAAAAAAATAGTAATATATTTTGATTGCAATATCTTTTTAATGTGATTACTATTAATGAATATGGATACAAATTTGACAGAAGTATGGCATCACACTTACATTGCTTAAAAACTGGAAAGCTGTTTGAATTCCGTGATTCTCCTTTATATAAATGAAGAGACGTATAATCTGCAAAGAAAAAACATCTTCAAAAATTGCTGCTGTAAGAGATGAACAATCTTTTGTATTATGAATTTATGAGTAAATAGAAGGGACATAAGGAAGCTGGCTAAGGAATAGTTTTAATTAAATACCCAAAAAGAATAACGAAATAAGAAAGGCGAGAGAAGAAATTACCAAGCTGGACATATCCTCCTCAATTTCACGGTCATCTTCACTGCCACTAGTTTCAATCTGCTTGATGAACTTTGAAGAATACAGTACAACTCCCAATCTCATAGGAAAATTATTCTCGTACAAAGACAAAATCATGTCAATGGACTGCAAAATTTTAACAATCAAAACACCAATGAGTATAACCAACAAAATAACATGAAGCAAGAATATTACATATCACTTGGTAGGGAGACATAAAACTTACCTGAAGACCACAAACAGTTGATGGATCAATAACAGAAACTGCATGGAAAAGGTTTTTGCGGATATAACGTAGCTGACCGGGGAAAACTGGCATCAAAATCTACACAAAATAAATTGTAGGAATCATATTTCCAGAAAATCATGGCCATTTGATGCCATCCAAAACTGAGAGAGAAAAAAGCTGAAAGAAGCGATATATCCACCTCATTTAGATTATTCCTCCATCGTCTATACATAGCATCTTCTTCTATGTTATTTAGATATTGAACATGATTTGAACGAAAATCTACACGGAGCATATTAGATTCTGGAGGAGGCAGACTTGCAAGGAGTTTCCGTACAGTGCTATGAGGAATCTGTGATAATTGATAGTAAGAATAAAGTCAGCCAACTTAAAAGCTATGGTAAAATGCATTGAATAACACTGTTCAAGGCTATTATATATCACAGTTGAAAGTTAGCTTACAGAGCTAGGCCAGGAGCTTAGTAACTAAAAGTCAAATATGCAATGACCTTAGACCAAGCTCAACCAAGCCCAACTCCTAATCCATTATCTAAGCAGGAATTCACCCATAAAGGATGACCATCTGACTTCTCACCCTGGACCATGGTAAACATTTTAAGCATAAAAATAAAAACGAGTGGCATACCAAACCAAGGATTCCCAGTGTGCTCTATTCAAAGGTATTCAACTGATTGAACAAAGAAGATTAATGATGGTGTCAGGACATATGCTTAACTAAGGTCACCTGTTAACGAAATTTTAATCTAAAAGTTGTTGCTCTTAATCACATTTCGCAACCAAAAAAATTGCTTCCGAAAGACAAGTAATTTATGAAAACAAAAACAGAGAGGGAATGGGGTCAAAGTACACATATTTAAACTCTATAACATTGGGTGGATTCAAAAATTCAAGGTTAGCAATTCATTTGATGGAGTGAACAGGTCCTTTACTAAATTGGCCACATATTAGCCCATCATGTACACTCTTCCAGCTAATCATAGCTAAGATTGAATGCCTACCTTCAACTTTGAAAACTGATCAGCCAATGATAAATCTTGATGAACCAAGTCAAGCAGCCTATGAGAATGTTAAAGAAATGCAATGTCAGAGGTTGAGCAGACAAAGCTGAGCATTAAACTTGTAAACACTTGAATGAGTGTCAAATGAACAACAGAAAAGTTCAGCATTTAACAGACTAAGTTGTTCAACTTCATACACTTGTAATTAATTATTAAACAAATTGTTGCATATTTCTTTGAGTTTCTCAATGTTTCCAATTTTTGCATCATTTCACTGACAGTTACAAAACATTTATGCTTCTAAACAGATTGAAACCGCACATGCAACATGAAATATGTTCCTTCTACACTACTCATGGAGGATAGTAAAGACCAGTACAAGGGTTAAAGAAAGAGTCGAATATTACAATAGGAGAGCACTCCATAATTTTGAACAAGCTCATTTCAGACTGTGAAAGTAAACTAGGATGAGATCACATGTGAAGGTAATCTATGATGATATACATGATTAATATATCAAATTAATATGATTTCAAAGTGCAAAAGACAGTAGAGCATGGGTAATGTCTACCAATTGATTAATACGATAAAAAATATATTTTACTAAATTAAACATCCAACAGAAACAGAAATCTGGAAGAATAAAAAAAATGAATTCTTTAAGTCATGTTCACATGGGAAAGCATTTCTAAGAAATATAGAAATCTAACAGATATTCTTCTAATTTCATGTGCCCTAAGGTGTATATCTGTAATTAACCGCCAATTAGAAAGTGCTTCATGACATAATATTAAACTATAACATATAAGATCGAAAAAAAATAGTCTGTAGACTCTGTACCCTTCCGTCTCAAGCTACACATGATCTAAATTGGTAATAACAAACAACCACATGCATCCCCACTGGGTGATACTATAAACTGTGATAATTGTGCAAGTTCTTTGGTGTGAAAAGATGAAAATAAATTCAGTAAGAGCAAAAGCATTACAGATAAAGGTCAATATCTTCAATATTGAGTAAAGCACCATTCAGAGCCATTAAGGACTTGCCAGGTGGGATCATTCTCTGGTTTGCACTTATTTCATCTTTAACTGAATCATTGAGCTGCAAAGAAAACGCTCAGTTAATTGATGACAATACCAAAAATATATATATATATATATATATATATATCTATTTTGAAAAATATTTTTAAAACATATATAAGGAAGAGACAATACTTTAAGATTCAAATCAAACTCAAACTGTGCAAATAGATTCTATACCTTCATGCGAGATAAGGAAGAGACAATGCTCGGAAAATTTTGATTAATTTCCTGCATTGCTTGCAAAGGATCAGAGGCTTGAACTATCCTCTGTGCAGTTTGATGTCCTAAATCTGTTGAACAGAGAACCATTAGGATACTGTAGTTCATCAAAATCAGGAGAAAAGATATATGCTAGTTTGGCTGTGTTTTTGGCTTTAGGCTGTTGTTTGTTTCTGTTTGCTTGGTTTTGTGCTCTTTGTTGTGGGTGCGGTGTTTGGGCTGGTCTGCTAGACCACCCTCTCCATTTGCTTCTGTTTTCCTAATAAAATTGTCTCTTTATCAAAAAAATAAATAGAAGCCTTAATTTGCGGATACCTTTTAGTTCCCAAACATCAAGTGTATCAGATATTGTTGATGACAAAAGATAATCCCTGAATGCCATTATCTCTGAAGTGAGTTCAGGTTTGCGTTCCTGCAAAGTAGATGAGATCCTGAATTCAAAATTATTCATTATCCACAAACTACAATAAGTCCATCATTATCACAACTGACATTGTTAATAATAGCATCAGATCATAGCAAGTGAGCATACACTCACTGAGAAGCATCAAAACAACTCAACAAATTTTTTAATGCACAACCAGATGACAATTGGTGCAATAATCTTCATATGACAATTGTACCATCTTTGACAAGCTTTGTTTTTAAAGATACCTACCTTCTAACATCTGAATTCATCTTATAATGTTTCATTCCAATCAATGCTCTAGCTTTAATCACAGAACTAATCATCTTTCCTAAATTCTGCCAACCACATGATTTATTTCTACAAAAACAAAAATCATGTGAGGTCCACTTTCTTCTCTCAAGTTATCAATCAAACCTTTTGAAAAGGGATTCATAATTCTTGGAATAAGATTAGTTCAAATTTTTTCCATATATCTGGGTGACTTAGGCATACCCTGAATATAAGCCCCACAGGAAAAAATACAAAACTGGATTCCTGTTATTTCAGCAATGCTATCAACATAAGACTGCAAGCTTTAATGTGTCTGCTACTTTCTTTTGTTTAACGTTAGTTGGGTCCAGTAACCCTTCCAACCCATCTTCCCTATAACTTCCTGTAACTAAATTAATCTATGTATGGTGTATCTGTGGATTATGAAAATCCAGACATTATATTCACAATTTGAGTGTTAAACATGGTATAAATTGGTATCTTAAATAAAATGTACAGAATACAATCTCGAAAATAAAGATGCATACTAATTCATATACAAAACAAAAATTGAGAATTCTCCAATCAAAATATTTTCTATCCGTATCTTTATCCATATCTCGAATATCATCTTCTACCATATTAAATGATTTTTTTATATATATATATCCCTTATAATCCCTAATGTGAACTGCAACTTAATTTCATACTCAGTTTGGAAACTCATCTAGTCCTGATCAAGTTCGTATTATCTCTAATATGAACATGAACATGAATAGGAAAACAAAACATAGAGGTAATAATCAGATAAACCAAAGAGTTTCTTGTTCCCTTTTCTATTTATTCTATCTTTTTGTTTCCAATAATCAAAGGACAAAAGAAATTGAAATGAAAGCTGTTTCAAATTCTTTTTCCGGATTCATTTTGATATTTTCCCAGTCTTAAGACTTTTGAAAATTCTTGGACTCCATTTGTCTCATTGGTGAAAGAAAAAATACAATGGCAATCATGTAAAATTTTCTATTTTTTTAAGCTTTCCAGTGAAAGCCAAAGAGAGTAAGAGTGTCCATGCTTAAAACTCTGAATCTTATCTTTTTAAGAACAAAAGTTATTGTAACTTGTGCTATTATATAAAGGATAACAAACCAGAATTTTGGAGAATATAAACCCTCTGACTTCTTGGCTGAGATCTTCAATCCTAGGATCTTCTAATGTGACACCTGCAACATAAATCCGGTACTTATGAGGAATATTTTAACCCAAAAAAAAAAATCTAACAATTAAACATGAGTACATTCACAAAACATATTTTTGTTTCCTGCAATTAAAAAAATAACAGAAAAACATGAAGAGGCAAAAAAGTAAAATATTCAAAATAGTGTCCAATTCATATTTCGGGAAATTTGCAATTTTCCAGCCTAACCGAGTCTTAGTAAATAGAGTCAAGCCTATTTTTGGAAGAAGAGAGTATATTCAAGTTATGTTGAGTGATAAGCATGCAGCCTACTACTCAAGATATTGTGTGCATGTGGAAGCAACTAATTCTGAATCTCAAGTCTTAAGTTGGTCAGCAGTATGACTTAGGTACCCGTTCATGCATGTTTAGGAGGCTAAGCAGCTTTACAAACTTTCTAAATCTCTGGTAATTATTGGCGTTATTCGTTTGAAGTAGTTGAAAGTTTTATATTTTTTCTAAATAAGTGTTGGCTATCTTGAAACAAAAGAAGAAAATGGTTATAAATAACTCGCTCAAGTGGAATCCAATTGCGCTCTCGTAGTTTATGTAAGAGTGTAGTGATGCTTTTTAAAGTGCAAACGTATCAGTGGTTTCGAAAGTCAGCGGAAAACATGATTCTATCTCAAAAAGTATGATTCATAGACATTTTTATTCACTCATTCCATCATAATCTCTTTTTTTTGTTAAGACTGCATGTCTGAGTTTATCAGGTTTACTAAGGTTTTAGAAACACATATAAGATTTTCACGACTTGGGACAGTGTATGCCTTGCACATTTTGAGATTTACTTCTTTCATACATTACATTATTAATCAAGGAACAGTTCAATGCCTATTTCATTTTTTTGCATTCAAACAACCTTAAGATCTTGGGACATGCCTCAAGAGCTTGAGAAGACAAGTCAACAGAAATTTCAAGGGCAACAGCTAGATTCAATTACTCTAACCTTTCTTTATAGTACTATCATCCATAGCCTTATATTCCATATTCTTCAAAGCAAGTTCCACTCCATAGCCTCCTAAGTTTAACGAATCTCTTGTACCAACAGCACCACAACGGTCAATCTCCTCATCACAGCCAGAAGGTAATACTTGTCTAACAACGTACTTAACTTTTCCCTGAAAGTTATTGGGCCAATCTTTTAGAAACCCGCACGAAAGAGTTATCAAGCAAACAAAGATATGTATTATGTGCATAAAATTATGCATGCAACACTCACCTTTCTTACATATGCACCAATACAAATAAATATACATGTATAACAGAACATAAAAGAGATGACCAGTTCAAAGACTCTAAACATAAAGCACGCATCATGAGATCATACTTCAACAAGTTAGTACCTATCCTGTTAAAAAGGGAAAAGTAGAAAAAGATCAAAAGCTGACAAGTTAAGTCAATTATCTCCCTCACGTTTACTACCCTATATATATATATATATATATATTATAAGAATCAAAGTGTTTTTATTTACAATCACAGAGTACAGGAAAAGTGGACAAGAAATCCATGACTGATACAAAAAACTACAGCTACCAGTCTTAAGTAAAGAAATATAATCAAAATCATAAAAGTCAGCTCTCCCCCCCCCCAAGTCGCATAAAATAACAGAAAATGACAACTTTCTAAACTGTCAAGTGATGCCCACAGAGAAGACCAAAAACGGATCCTATCCCCATAAACGAGCCAGCTCCTCATTAGCCGCATTCTCAAAAACCCTCCTATTCCGTTCTTCTCACATAACCCAAAAAACAGCCATAGTAGCACAATCTTCCCAGACTACACCCCTCTTCTTACCCCAAAAGAAATAAGCAAGTGACCGTAAAGATATGCTAAAGCGCAATGAAGCAATACGTGATCCATAATTTCAGAATCCTTCCTTCCTACACATAACACCAGTGAGGAGAAAAAAAGACAGAAGGCCATCTTCTTTGAACCATATCACAAATATTAATCTTCTCATCTATGATTATAAAGCCTAGGGAACACGGCTTTGAGGAAATGTTAGCCCACCCAAACATCCTCCCAGAACTTAATAGCACCCGCCCAGAACGAGCTGGAAGCAACTCAAATACAGGTGTACCCATTTGGAATGTCATTCCAGAAAAACTTCTAACAATCCAGAATTAACAGTACTTCGCTACACCTAATAATATGATTCACCCACTCACCTCCCTCGTGCATTCCTGAATTATAATATGATTCATACCCATCTCTGAGACTTCTAATACAAATAAGAACAATCAAACATTAATGTAGTGTGATTAATCAATCTAATATCAAAGAGGATACAACATGATGTATTGACCTCTTTTGCAGCTTCAACTAGGGTGAGATGAAACTCCCTAAAGCAATCAGTTCCAAGAGCTCCATAAAGAACAGCAACTGGACTTCCAACACTTGAATCAAAATGGATGTGATCAAATTCAAAAAGTTCAGGCTGCTGAAATGAATCTCCAGAACTGAAAACCAAGAAAAATAAAGTAAGGAACAGTGCCCAATATGGCAACTCTTTCTAGAGATAGAGAACAAGGCAAAATGAAAGAGTATTCTCACGAATCTCTTGGACTTTGAAGCCAAATTTTCAAGTCTGCTGGATCAAAGAACAGTGCACCTCCAGTATCCACCCAACAACATTTCCCATTAGGGCTTTTTGGGTTTCGACCAACATTCAAGGGATCTGACCTTTTACTTTCCACATGCTCATTTGTTTCAGAAATTCCGCTGTCATTGCTTGAACTAGTTTCATCAACCAGAGGAAAAGAAGACAGAGACTCCTCAGCTAATTGCCGATAAAGAACCAATCTTGGAGATGTAGATCTCAGCATAAGAGAGAATTCAAACAAAGACGCCAATGGTTCGTTTAAAATAGAGAGTCCATGCTTTACAATTTTTTTCAGGCAGCCTTTAGCAGTATGAGATTCAGCATCATCCTTCTCACTATGATGCCAGGCATCAATGAAGTCCCAAAAATGGTCTTTTTGTTCTTTAGATAGTAATTCACTGCATTAAAAAACAGGAAGCTAATAATAGCTTAGGAAAGGCACAATATATGAAATAAACTATATTTACAAAAGCAGATGAAAATAATTTGCTGATTCTAATCGAGAATTCGAACTCCAAATTCTAACTTATCTAAAGAATAATCATCTCATAGACATGATTCTGCTCTAACCATCATATAATCACAATACAAATAACATATGCTACTTTTTTTTTTTTAACAAGAAACAAAAAGTAAAACACAGAATTACAAAATAGAGGCCTTCCAATTTGATCAAATGACAGAAAAAGAGATCTCTCTATATTCCAAAGCTACAGATGCCCACAAAAATCGCAAAAAAGCACTCCACCTCTGCAGCCATAACATTCTCAAAATTCCTCATATTCCTTTCTTCCCATACCACCTAGAAAATTACCATCATAGCACTTCTCCCAAGCACTATCCTTTTCTTTCCACCGAAAAACTTCAGAACTTTCAAACGAAGCAAATCCCAAGTGAATCAAAGTTCCAAGACAATTAGTTCTCTAAACTCAAAAACTACCTCAAATTTCTCGTTAATTAAGACTTTCCAGAGGAAGCACATTCATGTGCTTATTTTAAGTTTAATCTGGTACATAAAGGTACATTCAAGACGATCATCCCCTTCAAGATACAGTAGCTCATTCCGTTTACTCATGGGACAAATAGCAGAGCCCCAATGCTAGTTATCACTGAAAGGAATCATATTTTTGGTCATCTTTAGGGAAAAAACAAACGGTCCCGGAATAATGTCACAACGGCTACCATCTAAACTACATCAAATTGAAGAATTTTTTCATTTCTATTTATATTAGAATGAATTTGAAAAGTGTTCAAATTAATTTAAAATCAATTATCTCCAATTAAAAAAATAAATTTGAATTCTGCTTTCACATTACTCCCACATTTCGCTTCCAAAAGAAATCCACTCCGTTCTTTTTTCACTTCCTACAAAATTTTTACAATGTTGGGATTACATCCCTCATGTCATTGCCCATTCCATGGCTGCCAGAACGCACTCCTACTCAACCATCATCTTCCTAATTCCTAAATGCATCCGCTTCGCAGTAGCGTAAAACAATAACGGTTACGACATTGCCAACAACTCCATAGCTCAAACTTACCAACACAATCAATTCCAGAAGTTATCAAAACATAAAATTTGGAAAGAAAGCAGCGTACCCGGCTTCCAGGAGCAATGGAGTACCCGACCACTTGGCCCGGACCGCGGCTTGAACATTCTTGGGCCTCCGATTCTGAGCCGACACCAAACCGATTCCGGACGCTCCCAAACAAACCAGGGCGATCACAGCACAAAACGCAGATTTAAAACGGGTCCCCATTTTGCAATTACCGAACTAAACTGAACGGGTTCGAATCCTTCAGAAGCATACGGGTCCGAATTGATCCACCATCCACAGAATCAGATAACGAAGCAGCTCGTTTGGGATTTATTTAGGTTTTTCGGCTGAGGAGAGGGAGAGCGTAGACTGAACGAGAAGACGACTCTGCTGTCTGTAAGGAGAGTGACGAGACTCTTCTATCGGGGGTCTATTGGTCTTTCTGTGAGATGTGCAAGGGTTTTTTGGTAAATTGCGTATTGGTCGCCACGTCATTATATGACATGTTGTTCTGTGATTGCATGGCATTCCTTTTGAGTTAATGGATTAGGAAAAAAAACTTATATAAAACGGGTTCAGCACTACGCAGTGTCTCTCATCTAATAACGTATTGTCATATGCAAATTTTTCTCTACATAGCAATATATTATTAGATATGAACGCTACATAGCAATAAATCTATTCCATGTAAGTTGCTCTCACGGATTAAAGCATTTCCAAGAAAAAATTATAAAATATTAATATAAAATATCACTACTTAATCATTTCTTTACTTTTTAAACAAAAGTAACACTACTTTAACAAAATTAACAGTTACTCTTCAAATTTAACTCACACCTACTCATTTTATTAAATTATCTATCCTCCTAAACATTAAAAATTAATAGGGTAAACTGCCGTTTGACCTCTTGAACTATCACCCTAGTTGAAATTGACCCCCTGAACTATTTTTTTTTGGTAAATTAACCCCTTAAACTTTCCTAAATTAGTAGATTTACCCCCTACCGCTAGATTTCATCCAATTTGCTGTTAATTCGTTAGAATGTCAGCTAGATCTACCAATCAAAATACGACACGTGTTAGTATTTGATAGCAAAGTCGATGAAATTTCGTTGAATCTGACGGTGAGGGGTTAATTAGCTGATTTCAAATAGTTCAGGGGGTCAATTTACCAAAAAAATAGTTCAAGGGGTCAATTTCAACTGGAGTAATAGTTCAGGGGGTCGAACCGCACCAAGATGCAGAAGTTGAAGTACATTCATCCCAGAACATTCAAAAAACCGAATGGGTAGGCTAGGGTTTAGTTGTGTAGTTAATGTTCTTTTTTAACAATTTCTTTTGTTTGTTGTATTGTGACTTTTGAAATCCTTCTCTTATGATGTAGCTAGGGTTCGGTTTATGAATTTGCCTTCAATTTTTGGGGGTTCTTATATGATTTATTTATGTTGAGACTTGAGAATGTTTATATTTTAGTACTTCAATTTTTTCTGTTGTTTTCGGAAAGTAAGCTAGCTACAAACATGGTTGAGACTAGTATTAGTATCAACTAATGATATAATGTAGTTTTTGTGGGCGATTGTGGATCTTTTTATATTAATTTGATTCTTTTATCTAGTTCATGGCTAGATCTTCTGATACGATACAAAGCAAATTATAGTTACAACCAAATTTTTTTTTTAAAACACAACAATTAAACAAGTTTATGTTGTGGTTTATTTTAATGAGGGGTGCAACAAAGAGAAAAGTAGAGAGAAAGAGAGACGGATTTGAGGAATTGTAGTACATATTCCTCATGCCTAGTGCCTTTATTTATAGTGAAACAAGTGCAATCATAATAGAATACCGATTTTAGGATGATGAGAATATCCCAATCCATATCTACCTAGGATTTACATAATCACATTTATCACATGTCAATATTATCTACAACACTCCCCTTTGAGTGTGTAAATACTCAAGTAGATATCGCACCAAATCTTCAAGATGATGTAGAGATAGTTGATGAAGTCATCTCGTATGCACGATAGAGAACACGAGAGTCTCATATAGGGATTTGCACATAAGAGTAAGTCTCACAAAAACCTGGCTATGATAAAACCCAAACTGGGACAAAATCCATAGTCTAAGGAGAAAAAGTGAGTTAATGCAATGTCGATACTTAACATCTACTGGATGTCAATAGGATGCACAAAAGGTTATGACCAGCCCAAAATGGGTGCCTTGTTAAAACCTAGTCAGGCAGCAAAAATCCAATGGGAAAAAATGATCTTGATCGTAGGGAAAAAGTGTACATTAAGGTCAAGTGAGTATACTTCAAGATACTCCCCTGAGTTCGACAAAACTCCCCCTGAGAACTACAAGCGTTGCAAATGAGAAAATTTGCACATACCAAATCCTTGAACAAGCTTTTTTAGGCAGTGACTTCGGATCAGATATGCTTGACTTCAATCTTCTAATGCTCATGTTGATGTGATGTAGACGTTATATGTTTGGTGTTGACTTCTTGGATGTATCATGTTATGGTCTAGTCGATACATGTGGCGTTGTCTTCATAGATAGTCGTCGGGACTCAACGAAGGATGAAGAATTATATGTGTTTCGAATATGCTCCCATGTACACGTGTGGCTTCGTGTATGGCAATAAGCTCGAAGATGTTGCAACTAAGGTCTATTTGGTTGACCTCTAAGATATTGCGGTGTTCCTAACGGAAAATACATAATCCGTTTAGAAACGTGTCTTGCGTAGATCAGACAGATAGTATGTGTCAGCGTATCCCACAAGGTAGGCATCATTCTGATAACCAAGGGGTTGTGGTTAATTCTGAGATGCGTAGGGATAGAATAAGTCCAAATCTGTAGTACCGGAAAAACGTCTTTAACACATATTTGGTGGTAGCGTGTAGGTGCAGTGTTGTTTCTTACCAAAAGATCAACAACAAAGAAGATGTCGTGCCTAATGCAATGAGCTAAGTGCAATATATCGCTAATTGAACTTAGATATAGAACTTCAGGTTCCACAACCTTTTCAAGGGTTTCATTTGCATCTAGCATATGAACGATAATGGGTGTACTCTAAGGCAACAACTTCTTGGTTTAGTTCGACTGGTGGACCAAAATACCATCTGAACTTTGCTCAAAACTTCAGGTCGAGACGGAAAAGAGTTTTCCCAAGATCTTTCACCTCAAATTTCGACTTCAAGTGTGAGACAGTTTTCTCAAGCTCTTCTAGAGTCTAAGTGAGATTTATGTTATCAACATAGACTACAACTCTAGCAAATTCAGTTTTGTACACGCAGAGGCATAGTTTATTCACATATTCCTAACTGATCAAATATTCACTTAGACGGGTATACCACATCCGCCTGGATTGTTCAAATTCATAAAGTGAACGCCCCAATTCAATAGAGATGGTGTTTTGTGGTCTAGAACAATTTGAATTAGTTTATGAAAGTCCTTCAGAAACTTCCATGTAGATTTTCATATCATGATCCTTATAGATATGTTACAACCACATACATAAGCTGCATATTCAGTTTTTCGGAAATTACCAAACTGAAGGCAGCGGAACGTTATGACGTCCATTACAAGGGATTTAAGTCTCCTCATAATTAATCTCAGACGTTGAGCAAGTATATTAATTCAATAAAATAAAAAGTAAATCAAAATAATAATTATTGAAAATAATACTCCCCATGATTGAAGATGGCCAAAACTCTGGTATAATTCTCTTTAGCACAGTGAAAAGAACGTGATGATAACGTGTTGTGGCTTATTTTATTGAGGGGTGCGGCAAAGAGAAAAGTAGGGAGAAAGAGAGAAGGGTTTGAGGAATTGTAGTACATATTCCTCATGCCTAGTGCCTTTATTTATAGTGAAACAAGTACAATCATAATAGAACAAGGATTTTAGGATGATGAGAATATCCCAATCCATATCTACCTAGGATTTACACAATCACATTTATCACATGTCAATATTATCTACAACAGTTTCTCATTTTTTTCTCTATGTTTTTTTTTTATTATTTATTTTCAACTTCTTGAACAATAACAACCTCACATCACATGAATATTAATCATACTATGTGTGAGTTTGGTAGTACTATGCCTGAAAAAAAGGCCAAGGCTCGATGGGTCAACCTAAACCCAGTCCTATTTTTTGGGTTGTAGGCTGGCTTGGCCCAGTCTTAGGGTCGGGTTTTATCCGTCCCGATTTTAAAAAGGTAGGGATGAGCCTTGCATTTTAGGCCCTGGCCTAGCTCATGAATCGGATTTAGGCCCCACCCTTAGGCTTAATATTTCTGAACCCAGCTCATGGGGCGGGTTTAAGGCCGGGCCAGGTTTAAGGCCAAGCCGACCCATTTTACAAGTCTAGGTAGTACATATATTATTATTATTGTGAATGCAAAAAACTTTCGGTGCTCCAGAGTACACAGTAGTCCAAATATTTTAATCGTTAGATTTTAATTTTTATATTTTTAAATAAAGATCTAACTGTTGAAATATCAGGAGTACTGAATACTCTGGAGCACCCAAAAAAGTTCCTTGTGAATATCTTTTGGCCACATAATCTTTTGAGTATTTATTGCTTTTCAAATTCATGATAGATACTTAGCAATAGAAGTTATTATAGAACCATGTATGTAACATCCACCTAATTTTTGGCATTATTGTTCATCCACCAAACAAAAACCTATATTGTTGGCAAGTTATTGTTCATCCAAACATAATAAAACCATTGGCCTCATTGTTCATCCAAAAAAAAAAACCACATAGTTGGCATTATTATTGATCTGATTTAAATACTATGGGGGTTTTAGTCGTTAGATTTGATTTCCACAACTATTTAAATATTTTATTTTTAATTTTAATTATTCATTCTCCTATCATTCAATGTCACATAGTATTGAAAAAATATCCTTGGTGGGTAAATAAAAACCCACATTGTTGGCATTTTATGAGAGAGAAAGAGTTTGTGGTGAAGAAAAAACAAGCCACAAAATTTGCACAAATTTACAGATTAACTACGTAACGCACCTGCATTCGAGATATCAAAATGCATGATGAATCAGCTCAGGTGCCATTGAACTTATTCCCATCACACCCACCACACCCATCACACACACGCAGACATATGATCGTATGTGTGTGTGTATATATATACTCCGGGGCCACTACTTCTACTACTTTTTGTTTGATTGAAAGGACCACCACCTACTCTCCCATCTCCCACATCCACAATAATCTCATCATATTAAGATGGCACTACTTTCTCCAATATTCTTCCACTTACTCAATGCCTTCCAAATTCACTCCATCCGGTCCACCCCGACTTCCCTTTTGCTGTTCAAATCAGCTCACATATTGGAGTTGAATGTAAGAGTTTTACGTACATATACTAATGGAGTTTTTGAAGTTTAGTCCATATATACAAGAATCTTGATCATCCATATCACCCACCACCACCACCACCACCACCAGCTGCAGAAGCTGCCTCTTGCAACATGAAGAAGGTCTGCAGCTGGAATGATCATACGCATGAGCAGAAGCAGCATAAAAATAGTCATGAAATCGTGTACCCTTCGTCGTCGTCGTCTTCGTCGGAGCTTGATTTAAGAAACATTTCAAAGCTTATCCTTCCTCCCTTGGGTGCTTCGAGTTACAACCAAACTCCTATTCAGTCAAATGGAAGGATTATCTCGCCCATGGATTCAAGATACAGGTAATCTGTCTTTTCTTTCTGTTTTTTCTTTTTTTTCTGTTTTTTTTTGTCCGCTGAAGCACTGGTTCGTCAATTTGGTGACGAATCGCGCTCCGGGAGTGGGAACGGGAAGGCAGGATTCGGCTTGGATACGGGGCGGAGCGGCTCGGTGCCGTTCCGAATCGCCCAAGGACCATTTTTGAGTGGTTTCGCCGCTATCCGTTTCGCAGATTATGATGGCGGTGGCTTCAAACTCACGAGGAGGAAGAAGATGATTGTTGTGTCCTACTTAGACGACGTCGTTCTGTAAAAAATGGTCTCCTCCTGTCCTTAGTAAAACGCTGCGTGCAATAGAGTTGCTTTTGCTCACAAACATTGTTTTTCTACCCCACCATCTTTTATCCCACTCAAATATACCCAAATAACAAGGCCGAATAATATTTACTTAAAACTAAGAACGGTAACCAATATGTATTTAGGTAATTTTTTTTCTTCCATATTCATTATTTATTTGGCTGTTTTGTAATATTTTAATATATTTAATATATTTTGGTTGTCGAATTCCTGCTTCTTCCGAATCAGAAAATTTTGAGTTTTCGCGAACCGCCGAACCCTCCACTCTTGAATTCTCACTTTCACTTTCATATCCGTGCTTCATAATATGTAGTCCTTTGCTCTTGATATGTCATATTTCTAAGGTAATTAACTCTTTTTTAAAACAAATTTACTTCCATATGAATGTTAGTACGCACTACGAACCTAATTTGCATATAGATATATGCATCCCATACTCTTTTGGAACCGGTACAGAAATTAGTGCTTTTTTTAAGTTGTTTACCTTAGTAATTGGGGGGTTTCCATATTTTTTTTAAAAGGGATTAGTTGTGGGACCCACTTCACATCGAACTTCAACGATTCGAATTGTCTATTTTTTAAGTCTCTATTCATAGATCATCCTTGCAAAAAATCAATTCAATCTGAAACCATTTGCCCATTTAATTGTCAAGATAAAATTTCAGTGTTTCTTAGAACCTAGTGTTCATCAATTTCTTTGAACTCAATTAGATGCCTCAAACATTTTCGATTTGGCTAATATTTGCAAAGATGATCTATGCAGTGCAACTGTTCATGTGCTAATAATTTAATTAGGTGATAACTATTCATGTGCTTGTAGGGTGTATATATATAGGTAAACCCTACCAAGCACATGAATAATGATCATCTAATTAAATTAAGTGTTGTTTCATTTTAGTTTTCTTATGGTACGTGGTTCTAAATTCAAATTTTATAGATGCATGTGTTTATGTATGCATGTATGTTTTTCAACAAAAAAACGCTAGTAATTTATTCATTAATGAACGAGAACAGTTACAAGAGTTGTCACGTAGGTACATTATCCAATGACCAATTTATGTGTGCAGGTGTTGGGAAACATTCATGGTTGCTCTGGTGGCATACTCGGCGTGGGTTTACCCTTTTGAGGTTGCATTTCTCAACTCGTCAAAATGCAGGCCACTATACATTGCAGACAACGTTGTCGATCTATTTTTTGCCGCAGACATTATCTTGACATTCTTCGTCCCATATATTGATCCAAGAACTCAGCTACTTGTTCATGACTCCAAAAAAATCGCTATGAGGTTGGTTAATTAGTTCATTTGCTGGCTTCTAATTTCGTCATTAGTTAATTAAATACAATAATGTATAGTGATAAATTAGATCATTTTTCAATATTGATCACAATTAACAATAGAGGTTAATTTAGAATTCTCACTTTATTTAAAGGAAAA
The DNA here is from genome assembly GCA_018257905.1 of Gillenia trifoliata. NCBI lineage: Eukaryota > Viridiplantae > Streptophyta > Magnoliopsida > Rosales > Rosaceae > Gillenia > Gillenia trifoliata. The sequence continues at coordinate 21,582,148 of CM031087.1, forward strand.
AGGGAAAAGTTGAGAATTAAGAAAAAAGGACATTCGAAATCTATTTGTTCGCTTTTTTGTATGTTTGAACTTTGAAGGAAGTGATTTTTGCACGAGTATTTTCCCCCTACGTAACTATGTTTACTTTTGATATTTAGACTTAATAAATTAATAAACAAAAATAATTAAAGGTGCGTAGAAGAGAAAAGTAGCGTGAGAAAAACATTTCCAATGTATGAATATGATGCCCCCACTACATGGCTATGATTCTTCTTTATTTTATGTACTGAAAAGTATTATGGCTCCATGACTCCATGTATTTAATTAGTTTATTCTATTCCAATAAATATACGTAACTACTTAACTAACATCAAATTCATCATCTTCTTGGTGTAATTAGAATTGAAAATTTCAATCTGACTTGAAAAAGTCCGTTCAAAAACCTAATATTTTCGAAAAAATTGGACGAAAACTGAAGTGTAGAAAGAATTCCAAAAATTTAAAATTTTCCAAACTTATTCTTGTACAAAATTCAGAATATTAATTGTATCTTGTAATAATCAACTTATACATTGACCAAAAAAAAGCTTATATATGTTCATCGTTTTCATTGTTAGGTGCTAACGTTCTAACAGATTATTTTTGTTACATTTTAATTAAGATTTAACTACAAATGATATAACAAAAAGATGATTAATTGTTAAAATATAGGTACCTTTCGACATGGTTTTTGATGGATTTGGCATCAACACTGCCATTTGAGGCACTTTTTTTAGCACTGGGAAAAAACAAATTGAGTGGCTCTTACAGTCTCTTGGGATTGCTCAGATTCTGGCGACTAAGACGAGCAAAGCAACTCTTCACAAGGTTGGTTTTCTATATATATATATATAGGTTAAATTTGGGAGACACATTTTTTTATTCACATTTTTACACACGTTTTTTAGAGCTCACTTTGTAATTTTTTTCAATGATATGAACCGTCTATATTTTAGGTCTTCACTCAAAAATTATATACACCAAAATTTGAAACCATTTGATCATTAAATTAAATGATAGTCATTTTAGTGATTATTTGTAAAACCGTATTCGTCCATGTTCTTCACTACAAATGAATGTCTTAGGGCTCATTTGGAAGTGCTTTTAAAATGACTGAAAACACTTTTAGAGAAAATGTTTTTAGGTTCCAAAAGCACTTAAAGTGCTTCTTGCAGGAAGCACTTTAAGTGCCTTTTTTCAGGATTCACTTGTATTTTTACTAAGAATTGATTCAAAAAACAGTATTACCAAAAACGCTTTCAGCCATTTTAAAAGTACTTCCAAACAAGCCCTAATGGTTTTGGATTTGTCTAATTTTTTGCAATGATAATTTAAAATAGGGTAGTGCTATCCATACACCATTTTTACCTCCTACACACTCTATGTTAATTTCTGTCATTTGATCTTCTTCAATTCATTCGATCCAACGACCGAAAATTGAGAGGGGTGTGGATAGAACTACCCTTTAAAACATAGACTGTTCGGATCGTTGAAAAAAGTTATGGAGTGAGCCCTAAAAAAATGTGTTAAAATGTGTGTTAAAAAAGTGTGTCCTTCGATCCTGACTCTATATATATATATGTAGTTATATATATAACCTCAGCTTAATTCAATTAAAAATTTGTGGCTGAATCGCATACATCATATATCTTGTTTGGCAGACTTGAGAAAGACATCAGGTTTAGCTATTTTTGGGTCAGATGTGCAAGGCTTTTATCTGTAAGTATTTACCTAATACTTTTTTATTTTCTCTCAAATCTAATCCTTTTTATTTAAAGTTTAGTCTTTTTTTTTTTTTAAATGAAAATCTAATGCATCCTACAAGTACTAACATACATATGTAATAAATTTAGAAAAACAACTAAACACTATACATTATAGGTGTTTCAGTAATAAAACTATCGCAATCTAAGGGTCGTTTAATAATTATTTCGTTTTTTATGCTAGAGATAGAAGAAAAATATATTGGAAGGGGGCCGAGGGAGGGATGAAGAAGGATGGAGCGTGGGGGCTGGGGAGAGACGAAGGAGAATGTATGAAACAAAAAGAATGCATCTTTTAGGAAAAAAACAAGTATTTAAAATTGCTTTTAGTTTTTTATTTTTAATTACATTTTGTGTACGTACCATCCCATATACATTTTCTGTCACCATTATTTCTCCACTTTTATTCATCTCACGTTTCTCCTGTATATTTATCCTCAATCAAACATAAAATATAAAAACTAAAGACGAAATAGTAATCAAACGGATTATTCTGCAGGTGACATTGTTTACAGTACACTGTGCTGGATGCCTCTACTACCTGCTAGCAGATCGATATCCACACCGAGGGAAGACATGGATTGGAACTGTGTTTCCAAATTTCAGAGAAACAAGCCTCCGGATCCGATACATCTCAGCCCTATACTGGTCTATGACCACCATGAGCACTGTCGGCTACGGTGATCTCCACGCAGTTAACACCGTGGAAATGATCTTCATTATTTTCTACATGCTCTTCAACCTTGGCCTCACTGCTTACTTGATCGGCAACATGACTAACTTGGTCGTTGAAGGCACTCGTCGTACCATGGAATTTGTAAGTGACGTTAAAATTAGGTCAACGGTTTCAAATTTTGTTATTTAAGGCATGATTACTTCATTGGTCAAATTTTTGACCCAAGCTATATAGCACATTTGAGGTGCTAACAGTCCAGTTCAATTATTGTGCAGAGAAATAGCGTTGAAGCAGCATCAAATTTTGTGTGCCGGAATCGGTTGCCTCCACGGCTGAAGGACCAAATACTGGCCTATATTTGCTTGCGATTTAAGGCGGAGAGCTTGAACCAGCAGCAGATACTCGAACAGTTTCCCAAATCAATTTGCAAAAGCATATGCCAACATTTGTTTTTGCCAATTGTAGAAAGAGTGTATCTTTTCAAAGGTGTCTCAAGGGAAACACTTCTACATCTGGTAGGGTAACACACTCAGCTTATATATATATATATATATATATATATATATATATAAAATCTTTTCTTGGAGAAGAAGAAAACACTATGCAAAAGGAAAACTAATTAAGTGCTTATAAACTTGCATCCTTTTAACTATATAAGCACGTCGATGATCGATCAGGTTGCGAAGATGAAGGCTGAGTACACACCTCCTAGAGAAGACGTTGTGCTGCAAAACGAAGTGCCGGAGGATGTTTATATCATTGTTTCTGGAGAAGTGGAAATAATTGATTGTGACATGGAGAAAGAACTAGTTGTTGGGACTTTGCAATCTGGGGACATGTTTGGAGAAGTTAATGCATTTTGTGGTAGAGAAGTTGGTAAATTATGCAGACCTCAAAGCTTTACGTACCGAACCAAAACACTGTCACAACTCTTGAGACTAAAAACTATTGCTCTGGTAGAAGCAATGCAGACCAAACCAGATGACAAAGTACAAATGCTTAAAAACTTCAACCAGGTTGGTGAGCGCACACACACACACACACATGTATATGGTATATAATTACGAAGTTAAATACCTTTCTTGAAAGAAAAATATAAGAAATGAATGACTAAATGTTATATTGCAGCATCACAAAAAGCTTAGGGATCTGAGAGTTGGAGAAATACTGGTTGAGAGTGGAGATGACGAAGGTGGTGACCCAAAGGCGGCATTCAACATGTTGACTGCTGCCAGCAAAGGCGATGCTGCTCTTCTCGATGAGCTTCTCAAGGCAAAGTTGGATCCCGATATTGGAGACTTCAAAGGAAGAACTCCTCTGGTATATAATGCCTTTCTAGCCTCAAGTATTTAGATTTTCTGTTAATTCCAGACAAGCAATTAAAGCATATCATTCAAAAAAATTAATCTTCTTTCCAAGTTTAAAAAACAAGATAGTACATCGTTGTAACCGTAAAATATTCACCACTATATCAGTAAGAATTAATGTACAATTTAAACAATGAACATATCTGGGAACTGCAGTAACTAAAACAAGTAGCTAGCACGATAAAAATACAAGGACGAGATTGGATTAATTGTTTCTTTTAATGCATCTGCAGCACATAGCAGCATCAAAAGGCCACGACGAATGTGTTTTGGTGCTCCTCAAGTATGCTTGTAACATACATGTAATAGGTAATTAATATAACTTTGTTTTGCTTTACTGTATGTTACTCCTTTTTTCTCTTCTTAAATTCATCGTCTTCATAATCCGTACACGGCAGACACAAATGGTAACACAGCGTTATGGGATGCTATTGCATCAAAGCACTATTCCATATTCCGGAGTCTGTATTATTGCGCTGCCATATCTGATCCATACACTGCTGGCGATCTTCTATGCACGGCTGCCAAGAGAAACGATATAACTGTGATGGAAGAACTCTTGAAGCAGGGATTAAATGTTGACTCAAAGAATCAGCTTGGGAAAACAGCAGTACAAGTAGCCGTGGAACAAAACAACGAGGACATGGTAAATTTGCTAGTGATGAATGGAGCAGATGTTACCAATGCACGCAACTGCTTATTTCCTTCACAAAGTTTGACTGAAATGCTACAACAACGAGAGGTTGGACACCGGATTACAGTTCCAGACAGTACAATAAATGAAGTGCCTTTGATGAAGAATGACGGAGAGCATAATTCTGGGAGAAAATCCGATGGAGTAAATTGTCCAAGAGTGAGCATATACAGAGGCCATCCTATGGTTAGGAGAACAACATGTTGCAGGGAAGCTGGTAGAGTAATTAGATTGCCTTGCTCGCTAGAGGAGCTCCGAAACATTGCAGGTAATTTAATTAACAGTATGGATGCTTGTTAGGTATATTTACACAAAATGGAAATATATATTTGGCAAATGTATGAAGTATGAGATTCTAATATGTTAACTTCATCATCTTAAACAGGTGAAAAGTTTGGATTTGATTCAGGAAACATATTGGTAACAGATGAAGGAGGAGCGGAAATCGATTCAATAGAAGTGATTCGAGATGATGACAAACTTTTCATAGTTGAAGAATCAAAGTCTGTCAAACCCTAAAAGAAGAAAGTATCTCGTTTAAGGATTCCAATGGCGAGACTGCATACAAGTCGAGTTTATTTCTTAAGCACAATGTAATGCACAATGGTGAGATATACATGTGATGATAATGAACAAATTAATGTTTATCAAATGACAATGAGTTATTACTCCCTCATAAGCCGACGGAGCAAGAAAGAGAGCTTGGAAACGAGAACCTTGAACCGTACGTGGAGAATGAATGCCCTCGGTGAAAATATCAGCCACCTGGTCAAGGATGGATACAAAACAAATTTCTAGCACGCGTCGAGCAACTTTGTGACAAATCTAATGATAGTCAACCTCAACATGTTTGGTACGATGGAAGATTGGATTGGATGCAAGAGAGATACTGCTATCGCAACGAATGCGTGGACAATCAAGATGAATATATGCAATCATCGCATGCAAGTGGTTGCTCAGTGCGTGATTTGTGCGGTTAAAGCTTGATTAACTCGACTTCTTGACTGGCGCCAAGAGGTGCAATGGTGGCGTTGGTGAGTTGGTGTTTGGTTTTCGTAACCAAATATATTAAACTCGCATTGAAGTGGTGGCCAATACATTTCTCGTCAAGGTGGAGATTGTTGGAAATAGCAGCTCAAAATGTACGCTTTTTTGGTGAAAGTCTACTACCATATGAAACATTGTGTTTTGGTCGCTAAGTGTGATATTTCCTGTTATATTTTTGGACCCTATTCGGTATGTTTTGGTTTCCTTGGTGTAGAAGTTTTTGGATTACTTATCCTAATAGGATTTTGTTAGTGGGATTAGGGTTTAAGTCGAGAATTTGTCACAATATTTAAGGGTTTTTTTGGGGATCTGCTTCCTTGAGAGTTTATAGAATTTTTAGGTTTGCACATTGAGTAGTTTGATCAATCGAACGGCGTGGGCGTCTAAACTTATGAGCGTCAATTTGTTGATACTATGAAACATGCTCCAACTGCCTCAATATCGTAAAACTCCTGCGTCGCTTCAATTGAAAACCACTCGAGCTTAATTTTCAGAGTAATGCAGATATTCGCGATACATGTATCGACAATTGGTAGATCACATCTCTTATATATACGGATGGGATTCTACGTACGAGTTCCATGTAAATGAGAGATGCGAAGAGCAATACGGTAATTAAAGTGCTAAAAATTATTTTGTTATATTCAACTGGCTAGGTACATTATGAAACTGAACATCCAGTACATCAGACACTAAACAACTAAACTTCATTACGAAATTTAAATAAAGGAGGCGGACGACTATAACAAGCAAGCAAAACTCTTCTTTCAAATCTCAGTACATCAAGTGTCCGACAGTCACATTTTGCGGCAGACAAAACCTTTGTGTAAAGGACACGCTACTCCTAAACTAACTAGGCTTTGACGGCCTGAGCTCGAGGCCTCCAGAGTCCTAGCCTATACTTGTGAGTGTATTTCAAGATGAGCTTCCTCTGCAAAACAGAAACCACCTATCAATTTAAAAATAAAAGTCCACGCAAAGTAGTGAAACTATTTTCACCATGAAATGAACACCAAGTTTGCAACATTCAAATCCTCGAAATTTATACCTTTTTGTAACAAAGGGAGACGTGGTTCTCATTCCACACCCATTCATCAGCAATGCATAAAGGACTACTCAGACAGAAACTTTACTGCTACTAAGTAGGTACTATAGCTATACATTCCTAAATTACGAGAATTGATAAAAAAAAAACAAATACTTTACTGTGTTAATGTCCAGCGGGTGTTGAATAATACAGTTATTAATACTGTACAATGAGTGTTAGACTAAGAGATTGCTTACGTGTTTGCAAGGGACGCCAAGTTTCTTCAGCCTGAGAGTACGAGTGACAAGCAACTTTTGGAAGTCTCCAATCTCAGACTCAAGCTTGGCTACGTGGGATTCCACTCCATTGCCAATGCCATTCAAAAACTCTGGTATCCCAACTTTCACTGCAAAAAATAAAACCACACAAACCCGATTTTCAAATGTTTCCCTCTAAATTAAATCCACTTTTCAACAGTACCTTAATTTCACAGAAATGTTTGATATTCTGACACGATAATGTAGGGCGCCTAACACAGCTAATTACATTCTGACACGATAATGTAGAGTGCCTATTTTAGCCCAACACAGCTAGTTACAGGCTAAGCTATACGCAAAATAAATATTCACTTTTCATTCCATTCAACATTCTCAATCTTTTAGCACTAGACGAGAGCAAAGCAAAAAAAAAAGTACTTGCAAAGTGAAGATACGGAACAAAACCCGAGGTCAATTTCCAGTAGTAGAGTGAGTTTCCTCATCAAAATAGATAGTTACATACAAGAAACATTGAATAACAAAACCCAATATTTGACTAGTCATTGTTTACATCCCCCAACTTTCCCAGCAACCAAACAACTGAGGCACAACAAGCATAACAAACCTCATTAACCATTCCTTTTATTGTTTGTGGAGAAGTGACCAATAAAGTTTTTCATTTCTATCTATTTTTTTCGAAAAGAGAAGATTTATTTAAAAAGAAAAGCTGTACATCAAAGTGCACAAGTAATCTATATAAGTAAACTAAGACTGATCAAGACACTGCAGCCTAGCCTTCCAATCTAGTATAATGGTCGATCGAGGTATATTCCTAAAAATAGGAGATACAGACGCCCATAGCGTTTTTGCTCAATACTTGGAGAAATTTTCCCACACCCCCACCATTTCTAATCCCCTATCATTTTCAAATAGCCCAAATAATACCCACCACCAGACCTCAACATATTAATTTAGCCTTTTTACCACCATCCAGTATTCCAAACTTCACTCAACAAAGAAAAACACTCAGAAACCATCCGGCATTAATCTCATTAAATAAAAAGCACATTTCTATCAATCAAAAACCTAGATATAAAAGCATTAGAAAAACCCTAGATTTCTGTCCTCTTTTTCACTTTTTTCAGCATCCAACCCCACACAGCTACTTAACTATTGTCTGTATCTTTAACATTTGAACAAGTGCAAATCACCAAATTCATAAAACCCAGAAATTAATTTTATTTCCTATCCTTTTTCTGGGAACCAAAGAAAAGTGGGAAATTCAATCAAAATTTGGGGCTACCTAAATAAGGGTTTGATTTGGTGGAGAATCTGGCCAACCCCGCTGTCGAAAATGGTACCAAAATTGATCTGGTGTTGAATAGCATTTGCCTCCATGCCATCTTCTGTCTGTTGAGTAGTAATGTTCAAATTGATGAGCATAAATATTTGTATTAATCCAACGTAAATCAAAGTCTATCAAACCTAAATCATTTGCAAACAGAGAAATCCGAAAACTTTCTCGGGAAAGGACCCAGATTTTCCCGAGAAAATTAGACAAGAAAATGGAGTTCAACATTTTACCTGAATACCTGGCGGAGGGCGGGAGGGCGGGAGGGCGGGAGGGGGAGCCAAAGAAGAGAGAGAGACTGCGAGTAGAGGTGGGAGGGAGACGGCTTACAGTTTGCTGCACGAGGGGGAAAGCTGGGCCAAAGGGGTATGTTTAGCAAATTTAATTTAATTTTTTTGGTAAACATTTATTTTATTTTATTCTCTTAGATATAAATTGGGTGGGTATGTTTAGCAAATAAATTGGTTCAAATAGAAATAGTGTACCTGGTAAATCATAACCGTTAACACAACACGAACACAGAGTAAAACATAAGGAGAAATTTTATTTGAAGTACGGAAAATCAGCGATTTGAATTGAATTGAAGAAATACTATTTTTACTTATTTATCAATTTAATGGATATAAACCCGACCATCCAGTAATTTACTTATCAACCTAATTAATATAAAGTTGAACTAGCCAAATTACCTAATAGTCCAGACTATTGAAGACATAAGGAGAAATTTTATTTGAGTCGGAAAATCAATGATTCGAATTGAATTGAAGAAATACTATTTTTACTTATTTATCAATGTAATGGATATAAACTCGACCATCCAATCATTTACTTATCAACCTAATTAATATAAAATTGAACTAGCCAGATTACCTAATAGTCTAGACTATTGAAGACTTATCGTGTGAAAAAACTTCAGTCCTACATAGTGTTAACTAAGGCAATTACCCTAGTTTCTTTACACCCAAACTTGTGTGTTTTATTTGTCAGAGACTCACAGCGAGAGGAGTTGTTGAAACAGAGGGCCTTCTTCTACCTCTCATCATCATCAAGGTCAATGCATCATCATCATCATCATCATCATCATCATCTTCGCGTTTGTTATTTTTATAATAATAATTTGCAGATTATGATCAGGATGTATGTTGGCAACGAGAATCTTCTTAATTTGCAGTCAGCTGTTATCTGTCTTAATGAGATTGGTATATGTTTTAGATAGACAGTAGTTTGCTTATTCCTTTAATTTGCACTGGGCGGCCATTGTTTGCTTGCTGTGCAAGCAATTGGTGGGGGAGGGGGAGGCTTCCATCTTATGCAGCTTGCTTGCTTTGTGTATATGAGATCAAAAGACAATAAAGAACGGTTGAGCTTTGTAACTAAACCTCAACCGCTCACTCATGAAAAATGGTGCGCAGGAGAGAATCATGCTCCTGCACCCCAAAACTACCACCTTATTAGGTAGAATCTAATCTATAGCTGCTATTAGTTAGTAGTAAACTTTTAATTTTCTTGCTTGCTTTTCGCTGAGATATTAATTAAGCAAACAAAAAAGTTTGATTAACAAGGCATGCGATACTCAACTTCAGACAGACATAAATTTGGATCAAGTTCTTATCCCCGTATGTTTCACTTCACTGCTGCTGCTGCTGCCGCCGCCGCCTCCGTTAGCACCGCATGCAACTTCCTAGTCTCTGCTAAAACACATTCTCTATCGAATAGAGCAGACACAACTGCAACGCCTTTCAGGTTTGGTACGCCAATTTCCATCACCGGACGTGCATTTGAAAGATTGATCCCACCAATCGCAACCACAGGTAGTTCAAAAGCCAAACAAACAGTTTTCAGCCCGTCCAAGCCAACTGTAAGATTGCTTGCCTTTGTATTAGTTGGATAAACACCACCACAACCAATGTAATCAGGACCACCAAGCCATGCTTGCTCTGGTGTCTTGCAAGACGCACCAATTTTCTTTTCAGGGCCAAGGAGCTTGGAAATGCTAAGTACGGGTATGCGCCCTGATGAATTTACATACACAACCTTGATAAAATGCTTACTGTGTGGAAGGGCACTTACAGTGTGCTTATTAATGGAGTTAACAAACAAGCTCGGATGATGTTTGGAAGTGCGTTTAAAATAATAACTACATGTTTGGCAGAAAGAGTTAGAAGTGCTTTTGGGTTCAATGTTTCTATGTGATGAAACTGTGCAGAATGTTTCTATGTAAGAATACCATCTTCACTTGCCAGTGAATCCGGCCGCCTTACGGATATCTTGAGATGCAAGCAAAGGATGTGGATTTCAAAGCTGCATTTGATGGATGCTATGTATGCATTTGTGGATTTCATATCAGAGTTACAATAAAACGCGAGAGATTGTTAGCTTGATTCATATACTTACTGCAAGCTTGTGGTTGTATGAACTGAGAAGCAGCAACAATCCAAGCCACAAAAATTAAAACAAAACAACAAGCTGCACTGAGCAAAATGAAGCGGCGTAAAACACAAAACAAACTCCCAAAACAGCCACCCGATTGGTGGAAAGAAGGCTCGAGCTCCAACAAATCGCCACCGACACTTCAAGAATCATTTACCAGCAAGCACACATCACAGCCGTAACAACATACAGACAAATCCTAGACCAAAATTTAATGTACAAAAATTAATCTTCAGAACATTGCATCAAGCATCACAGCTGTAACGACGTACAATGCAATGGAAACTCTCATACAAAAGCGCGAATTATTACAAGACAAAGAACAGCTTACTTAGTCAAGGTAAACGTTGGTATTTCCTGATGCATGTTCAGCACATCCAGAAGATATGATCTCCGTTGCATTAAGCCCAGCATTTTTTGCAAGAGATTTAGGCACCATATCGAAGCATTTGCCAAATTTTGCTATAGTATACTGATCCAATCTGCAACATCATTGATTCTTTAGTATGTTATTTCACTCACGCCCAATCGAGGCCTATGACAGGCAAATTGCATATGAAATCACTGAAAATAAACAAATACGACATCTTTGCCCATTGCCAGTGAATGAAATGCATTATGATAGCACATTCCCTGAAAATGAAACATGGCCATCCTATGCACATTGCCTGAAAATGATCAATGTTCCCCGTTTCTGTAAAATAGAATTCCTTTACTCTCCCAGCTCACTCAATTTCAGTAGCTGCAGCTCCAAGAACAGCATGGCTGTCCTTGCACATTGCCTGAAAACGAAATGGATTAACAATTTAAAAAAAAAAATTATAGAGGGCCATACACTAGCAATTTTTGTAGAGGTATGACAAAACCAGCCCAGCAATATAAAATTCTGAATGTTCCTTGTAAATTACCTTGTACGGGTTCACTCTGTCACCAGCTGCAGTTTCAATGTCATCCAATATACTGTCACTACACCCTCGTAGAAGCACAGTCAATACAGAGTTACCACCTTCTTCATTCTTCACAACAGTGGTTCATGATAAATCAATGGACATGTTGAAAAGAAATAAGGAAAAAAAATGAGGCAAGAATAACAAAATACCATGTTCATCAGTGTTTTCAAAGTCGTCTAGGTGTGTTTTGGGGCAAGGCCGAAGATTCCCCTCTGGTGTATGATTTTTTAGCAAGGAATGCTCATTCCAAGATGAGGCGGCGCAAGACACAAACCATGATGCAGTGGCGGCAAGAATGGCAGAAACGTCGAAAGCCCCACAAGAAAGATGACCTGTCCTACTTTTGCTTTCAAAATTCTTACAGGAAACGGCACCTCTTGTTCATTGGTAAGGATTTGTGTCATCTGTCGGATATTTTTGAAAACAAAAAAACAAAAACTGCCACCATCACCATCTTCTTCTTCCCCTCCCACCCAATAGAGAAGCCTAGTCCCACATCAGCCTCTTCGATACCCTATTTCTCCTTCCAGCAGACATGAATCAGCCTCCCACCTACATACCTCAATCCTTCTCTCTTTTCTCTGTTCCAGTCCAAAGGAGTTGAGCAGCTGGTTTTTTGTTTCTCTGTTCCAGCTCATAAAAGCAGCTCTGTTATATCTCTTCTCTATACATTTCAATCTTTCCCCTATCCTTTTGTATGCTTTTTGTTTATCGTTTGAATAACTCGAGCAGCTTTCATCTGATCGAGTATGAGCCTTCTCAAATTGTTGTTTTTGCGGTCATACAAATTTTTATTTAGGACCAGGACAGATGTTTTATGCAGTTACATATTATTGCTTATTCGCTAGACTGAAAATTTGGGAATTTACTTTCAGTAAACTGGACCACCTAAAAACAACAGGAATATCAAAGAAAGAAACCCTTTTTTTCCGAACAAGTAAACCTCTTCTTCGGAGCTACAGACGGTATTTTGTAAATACGTAAAATACGGTACATTGCAGTAAACCAGCAATTCGTAGTTCCGTCCCTTTTTTCTTTCTTCTACTTACCATGTCACCTTCATGACCACTAGTTTTGCATAACGACATACATGGTTTGAAGCTTAAAATCCGGACCTCCGCGCACATTATCATACATCTTAGTTTCTATCCCATGCTCTTTGAAAACTATTTATATTGTCAATGCATCTCCTTCGGCCCAGGTTACAAGCATGCACGCACACATGCACAAAATAAATGAAGCCCCTCAAACATAAAATGCCTTTAAAATGACAAGAACAAAGTCAAATATTGATCTAATATTTCTCTATCAGCATATTTTAAGCAGGTGAAGAGGTAGTCAGGTAGAGAGCAAAGATATAGGAAGACAAATATAAACAAAAGTAACCAACCAAGAATCAACCTTTTTGGGTAAAAATTTGGAGTACTTTGCTTACAAAGAATATTATTTAAAAAAATAATATCTCAGATCTTGAAGAATTGTAAAACATCATTCCTGTGACAGGTTAAGAAACAGACCAACAAATACGAAAGAGAAGCAAGGATTCCCTCGGAATTGTTTTTTTATAAAACATGCAAGAGTTTGCAATGCTTAACTTTAGGATGTAAAGTTAACCATCCTTTTTATCTGTTCGAGAATCAAAGCTCTCTTATTCCTCTGTCGTACAACCATTAAATGTATTCAAGAAACCAAATTATCAAAATTTGATGTCAAAAGTTACTCACATGAAAAGTAGGCTGTAATACACAAGTTTTAGCTCTCAGGAGTAGTTATCCTGAGTTCTAACTAAACTGCTCTCAATAATGCTAACCAGTTACCCTGCCAAAAGTAACACACAGATTTTATAATTTGTTTCCAAAAGATGTCCAAAAAATGAAAATTAATATAAAAAAAGTAGTGCAGGTTTTTTCAGTAACTTTTGAAGAGCATTAGTTTATTTAACAACTCAAAGAAGATCTATTAAATCAGTTGGAATAAGAACAGAAACTCACAGTGGGTCCGTCAAGTGAAGAACCAGCATGACTGCCAGTTGAATTTGAGAAATGTTTCCAGTCATACATGAATATGGGAAGTAGTGTGTTTACTACAAGTAGTGCCTTTCTGTTATGCACACAGGCAGAACCACTTTCAGATTAGCAATGCAAGGCAGTGGCAGGGTAGTTAGTCGCCTTCCATTCAGATTCAATATTACTCTTCACCGTTAATAATCAGTGCTAGGTAGAACAAGCTTACCAGCCCAAAACAACTGATGTTTATGGAATATGACTAAAAGAGTGCTTTTACACAGCGCTGTCAAAATGCCAATCCAATCCAAATAGGGATTTTACACAGTTTCTAACGTAAAATTCGAGCCACTTGAATTTTCCACCGAAGCTTCCTTGCTTCATCTGTAAACCCTGAACTACGAAGACCATCAAGGACAGCTCGTTGGGTAGCCCTGAGTATTTTCTTGCCATCTCTTAAACATTTCATCATAAGCTTGGATGCACAACGGAACCTTCCAGCCGTACAAAGATTGTGCACCAAGGAGGTGTAGGTAAAAGAATCTTTAGTCTCCATCGATTTGTACAACTCCATTGCACGATCAATTTGACCAGCTTTACACAAGCCATCAATCATGCAGTTGAGGGCAACCAAGTTTTCACGGAAGCCCGTCATTTTCATATATTGTAAATGTTGTTCAGCCCCGATAATATTACCAGCCTTACACAATCCATCAATTATAATTGTGTGGGTATACTTGTCACACTGCAGACCTCCATTCTCTATTTCATCCATCAACTTATAGGCAGCTTCAAACTTACCTTCTCTACAATACATATTAAGTAAAGTGTTATAAGCCGCTAAATCGAGTTCAATGCCATTCCTCATTGTCTGTTCCATGCAAGCATTTGCCTCTTCTATCCTCCCAGTCTTAACTAAAGCAGCAACGACTGTGCAGTATGCAAAGCCATCAAATGTATACCCTTTACTCTTCATCTCTGACAAAATCTCAAGCCCTTCGTCACACTGCTTAAACTTAAAGCAGCATTTCATAACTGTAGTGTAGGTTATGGCATTTGGCTCATAACCTGATTCCCCCAGTTCCTTTAGCATTTTCCTTGCTTGCCCCAATCTGCGTGCCTTGCATAGCCCGTGGATAAGAATATTGTATGTCATCAATTGGGGAACAAATCCATGACGTTGCAAATTCCTAAATAACATAAGGGCATTATCAATGTATTCATTTTTACAAAGGCCATTAATCATTATGTTAAACGTAGCTGGGTCGGGAGTGGGTTTGCCAAGTAAAATATCCTGAAATACTCTGTTGGCTTCATCAGGTTTTCCAAGTTTAAAGAAACAATGCATCAGAATATTGTAACTCCATACGTTAGGACGTATGCCCGCTTGTAACATTTCCTCAAACAGATCCAGGGATTGTGATAATAAGCAATTCCTGGTGGCCCCAGATAACAAAGAATTGTAGGTAATGACATCTGGACTAATCCCAGCCTCTTTCATTCTATGAACAACAGAATAAGCTGCATCCAAGCTAACAAACCGAGAATAGGCACTGAGCAAAGTATTGTAAGTTACCACATCTGGAATCACCCCTAATCTTATACTGTCAATTATAACGGCTTCTGCTCTCTCCAGTAGCCGGGCCTTACAAAATGAAGCTATGCATATGTTCAACAGCCTAGTCGATAATCCACGAACCATCATTTACATCACACATAATGACTTCCCAAGAGAAACCCAAGCCTGCAATATGTCAAAATACAATGTGTTAACACACACTCCTTTTACTTATCAGTAAACAACCAAATATTGTATAGGAATATCATCAAACCATCTCAATCTTGAAGCTTTATTCCCCTCAAAACCCACATCAATGAATATAATCAGAAAATGGTGATGCTAATCAGGAACAAAAACTTTTCTAAACCAATATCCGCGATGATGACAAGTTCCGTGGACAAAAAGTCCACCAGGTAGACAGAATTTTTAAACTCATAATAAATAATCCAATTTGATAATAATTCATTCGAAACACGAATGATTCGCTGAAAGAGTTTTGATTTTTGAAGCCATTGCATAGCATCCGCATTAACAATGCCATACGAAATGTGTTTCTCAACGCGTGCGATTGGCTATCATCATCAATTGATTTCCCATTCGATTGCACAATCAATTGCACACTATTCTTCAAGATATAAACAGTAAGTGGAGTAGAAAGATATAAATTAAGCAAATTTAACAGCAAACATTGCTTTTGCAAGCGGATTCCATTGCCAGGACACAGCAGGTATTGTCTCCGAAAATACGGAGTTCTAAAAGACGATTGCTTTGATCCAAAGAGAGAACCCAGAAGAAACCCAGCAACAATCGAAACAAACTAGAACAGAAAATTTACAATTCACAGCTCCATAGTAGAGATAGAGAGAGAAAGAGAGAGAGGGAGAGAGAGAGCGCGTACCTGCTGAGAAATCCAAAAAATGGAGGTCGACCAAAACAAGAGGCAGCTTGGTTTCGATTTGGAGGGTTTCAGTTCGGAGGGTTTCAGTTCGGAGGGCATCTCAAGTAAAATAAGAGAAGATGTTCAATCAATGGCAGGAGTCACAGTGGAGGAGCGGGAGAGGGAGGAGTCCAGGGAAGGAGTGGGAGAGGGAGGAGTCCAGGGAATCTCCACCAGGAAGAGGAGGAGGAGGAGGAGGAAGAAGAAGAAGAAGAAGAAGAAGACGACTAGAGGAGGGAGAGCTGGATGCAGGAGACGCTCCTCTTCGAGTGAGTGAGGCGCTGAGCACACAGTAGGAAGAGGAAGCGCTGGACTTTTTTTTTTTTTTTTTCTGGGCGTGGGCTGGGCTACTAGGTATTAAAATTTGGAAAAATCGGCTTACACGAGCATTTTAGAAATTCTGATTTTTTAACTTATCAAAATAAAATAACGACGACATATTGACAAAATCTCAAAACGTGACAATTTTCCAAAACCCTATTTACGTGGCTTTCATAACGTAGGGTACTTTTTATGTAGAACTTCAATGTGATTGTTGCTTTCTCCCTAGTTTTCAACACGGGGTTCTAAAACTGTTAGAAAGGATGACGTGATTATTCGAAAGTGTTTTGGTGCATAAATTAAAATATCTTCTATATTTCCGAAATATCTCTCGATATATCGGTAAAATGGGGTTGCCGATAGTTGATAGGAATGATGCAAAATCTATAAAGAATATCTTGGAATTTTTGAAGATATTTCAGCAATATCGAGAATTTCGGTAAAATTTTAATACTTCGATCCAATATCTGAACAATTTGATAGATTTTAGAGATATTTCAATGAAAATTTTGATCATAAGATTCTTCATAATTGCTGGTCAATATCTCAATAATGCAATTTGAAATTGAAAGACAATAAAAATAATTATCTCAATAATGCAATTTTAAATTTAAAAAAAAAACTTATCTCATACCATATACAAAGAAAAGAACAAAAACAAATGAACTAAAAAAATAACGTAGAAAGGCCAAAAAAGCAAACACAAATTCAAAAAAAAAAAAAAGAATAAGAAAAAAATGCAATAGGGAACGATCGGTATGATATTACTGATTCTAACTGGATGAAGTCGGGCCCAAACTACCGATTCTCAGGAGTACAAGTCGGTACCCTCATACCGATCCTCTCCTTTTATTTTTTATTTTTTTGGGGTCTGGGTTTTTTATTTTTGTTTTGTTTTGTTTTTCTTTCCCTTCCCATAACATCAAATCATCATCTTCATATTCTACAAAATGTATTTTTTGGTGCAAAATCTCTTATGATTCACGTTTAATCTCCAATAGAAGTTAGAGAAAATGTCTCTTGATTTAATTGCGTTGGTCCAATGGCTGTACTACATATCCATCTTTGATCCTTTTGACCTCACTCTTGAATCAGAGGGGACCGGGGCTATCATATATATGATATTGTTTGGTTTACGATCATGGATTCCTTCTCATAAATTTCTGCTTTTAGTTTTTGTGTTTGTTCCTCTTGACATTAATTGAACTTTGCTTTGCAGAGAAAAGGATATTGAAACACGAACGGGATTTTGTACAAGCTAGAAGCCAAGTCTGCCGTGCCTATGGAGTGTGTTAAGGGACTTTCTTACATATTTTGGGGTATTTCTTATTCCGAGTTTTTTAATCGTTAGATTTTTTATTTTAAAATATAAAAATCAAGATTCAACGGTTAAAAAATCCAAAGTACGGGATACTCCAGAGCACTCAAGAATTTTTGGTGAGGTAAGTGGGTCTAGGGTGGTGGCTTTGGTTTAGGGTTTTGGTTTGTTCTCAAATGCCATCTGAACAAAAAAACTTTACTAACTGCCACCTGAACTTTGTAATTTATAGCAATGCTTAGGCCCATACTTTTTTGTTACGCATTAGGCCCGGTTAGGCCCATACTCACTTGCCATGCTAGCTCAACCGACCATTAAGACCAAAATTCACCGTCAATTTCCTTTCTAAACACTACAATTATTTTTCCCTAAAAATCATTTATGGAATAAAATAATACATAATTAAATTTAAAAAATACCAAAAAGGAAAAAAGAGTGACTGCCACGAGAATGATTAAGTAAATGAATGAGCGGTCAAATGAGAAACTAACTAGGTAATTTTTATGGCAGAGCAGAGCCGTTTGTTTTTTTCTTTTTTTTGGGGTCAAATGTATTCAACGGCAGGGTATAAATTTCCTCCAAAATAAAATAACGACGACATATTAAGGTGATAATTTTCCAAAACCCTATTTACGTGGCTTTCATAACGTAGGGTACTTTTTATGTAGAACTTCAATTGGATTGTTGCTTTCTCCCTAGTTTCCAACACGGGGTTCTAAAACTATTAGAAAGGATGACGTGATTATTCGGAAGTGTTTTGGTGCATAAATTAAAATATCTTCTATATTTCCGAAATATCTCTCGATATATCGGTAAAATCGGGTTGCCGATAGTTGATAGGGATGAGGCAAAATCTATAAAGAATATCTTGGAAATTTTGAAGATATTTCAGCAATATCGAGAATTTCGGTAAAATTTTAATACTTCGATCCAATATCTAAACAATTTGATAGATTTTAGAGATATTTCGATGAAAATTTTGATCATAAGATTCTTCATAATTGCTGCCCAATATCTCAATAATCCAATTTGAAATTGAAAGACAATAAAAAAAATTATCTCAATAATGCAATTTTAAATTAAAATTTTTTTTTATCTCATACCATATACAAAGAAAAGAACAAAAACAAATGAACTAAAAAAAATAACGTAGAAAGAAAAAAAAAGCAAACAAAAATCCAACAGAAAAAAAAAAAAAAAGAGAGAGAGAACAAGAAAAAATGCAATAGGGAACGATCGGTATGATACTACTGATGATAACTTGATGGAGTCGGGACTAAAATACCGATTCTGACGAGGATAGGTCGGTAGGTTCATACCGAACCTCTCTTTTTTTTTCTTTTTTTTTTTGGGGTCTGGGTTTTTTATTTTTGTTTTCTTCTGTTTTTCTTTCCCTTCCCATAACATCAAATTATCATCTTCATATTCTACAAAATGTATTTTTTGATGCAAAATCTCTTATAGTTTACGTTTAATCTCCAATGAAAGTTAGAGAAAAGGTCTCTTGATTTAATTGCGTTGGTCCAATAGCTGTACTACATATCCATCTTTGATCCTTTTGACCTCACTCTTGAATCAGAAGGGACCGGGGATATCATATATATGATATTGTTTGGTTTACGATCATGGATTCCTTCTCATAAAATTTTTGTGTTTGTTCATCTTGACAATAATTTAACTTTGCTTTGCAAAGAAAAGGATATTGAAACACGAACGGGATTTTGTACAAGCTAGCAGCCAAGTCTGCCGTGCCCATGGAGTGTGCGTGGGGACTTTTGTTGCATATCTCGGAGTATTTTGTATTTCGGGTATTTTAACCGTTAAATTTTTATTTTAAAATATAAAAATCAAGATTTAACGGTTAAAAAATTTGGAGTACGGGGTACTCCGGAGCACCCAAGAATTTTTGGTGTGGTAAATGGGTTTAGACCCAGTTTGGTATTGTTTTTTTTCACTAAAAACTTCTTCACTTTAAAGTTAAGAAAATAAAAAGTGTTTGGTAAAAATGAAATATACGACTTATTTTAAAAATTATGGCATTAAAACAGCAACTTTTAAAAGCAGATAAATGTTGCTTTTATAAGCATTTTTTAATATAAATATAAGAACTCCAAACTGGCCCTTAGGTGGTTGTTTTGGTTTGTTCTCAAATGCCATCTTAACAAAAGAAAATTACTAACTACCGCCTGAACTTTGTAATTTATAGCAATGCTTAGGCCCATACTTTTTTGTTACGCATTAGGCCCGGTTAGGCCCATACTCACTTGCCATGCTTGCTCAACCGACCATTAAGACCAAAATTCACCGTCAATTTCCTTTCTAAACAATACAATTATTTTTCCCGAAAAATCATTTATGGAATAAAATATTACAAAATTAAATTTAAAAAATACCAAAAAGGAAAAAGAGTGACTGCCACGAGAATGATTGAGTAAATGAATGAGCGGTCAAATGAGAAACTAACTAGGTAATTTTTCTGATAAAAAGTGGAGAAAATAGTTCCAAAGGAAAACACATTGATATTAAATATCACTATATACAAGATATAGTGGAGTATACCCTTCGAAGAGATGGTGGCCGATCCTATGACCAAGGGATTGTCTCTGTAAAAATTCAAAGAGCATGTGACTACAATGAGGTTTACAAAACATCTAGATGTGTTGTAGTGCGAGACGTGCGGCGGGTATCATTGTATGATTTTCAGGGACACCTGAAACATGGACAAATTGATGCGACTCTATCTGATTTTCAAGCACTTGGTCGGTTAAAGATAGAGGGCACTAGCAAGGTAACCAGGTTGTAATAAATCATCTTGAAAGTAAAATCCGTAATAAGCTTCAAGAAATAATTTATATAACACAGTGGCGTATAGTGCATCTTAAAGTCATCATTTGTAACCGGGTACAGATTGTTTCCTAGTTACTTGGACATGATGTCATTTTACTGAAAGGTAAAATGTTATCAGATAAAGTGGAATGGTGCGCACCAGGTAAAGAAGCCACATATCTAATGTTACTCAAAATTTGTTTAAGAGTAATACTCGGGAGAAGCAAACCAGTGTAGGAAACCATTTGTATCATTATAATCAAGTGGGAGATGTTGGAATATGATTTATAATGACATGGTTTTCACAATGTGTGTAATCATGTGCGAAGGTACACCATAACATTGATGTACCAACATACACATGATTGTAGTGTATTAATATAAATATTAATTAATAAAGTAAATAATATTATTATTTATTTATTAATTGAATATGTTGAAAGGATATGTCTGATATAACTATCAGTTATATCCTATGGGAGAAAAGATATAACTTCTCCTAAAAAGGCATGAGAAGTCTATATAATATTCATGCCATTGTCAGAAGAATTCATTCCAACGTAAAATCATTCATCCTTCTCAAAGACATATCTACACACACCATTGTGATCGATAGTCCAATGACATCGGTTTCCGATCCTGTTAGTATCCCTGCAATCTATCAAATTTGCCTCTTCCGCCTCAACGTTGCCGTCGACGACTTCGAGTAGTCGAACATAAATAAAATACCCAAAACCACAAAATCCTTTGCACAAAATAGCTAGGTCCTAAGATTTTGAGGGCTATGTACAAAATTTAAACCGAGGCCCTCACAAGATCTAACATGACAATTTTAAAGAAAAAAATTTACCATGTCATACATCCAATTTTTTTTTTTTTTTTAACAAAATTCATCATCAATGCCATAAGATCAATTGAAGTGCAAAAGAAATCATTAATTAAAATTCCAAAAATTCCCAAAAAAAAAAAACTATAATTTTGGAAGAAAAACCAAGCAAATTTTGGATTTAAGATTGGGAAAGATAACCAAAAAGAAAATTAAAAATTGGATTGCTAACCGGATTTTAGGAAGAAAAAGAGAAAGAAGAAGGTTATGTTGGGCAGCCACTACGCTTTTCTTTTCAGTTTGTTTTTACTATGAAATATAAAAAATATAAATATTTATTACAAAAAGAGCATGACAACAGTGGTAAAAGAGTTTATAACTCATATAAGGTCTTACTATGAAATATAAAGAATGTAAATCTTTATTACAAAAAGAACAGGGCAACATTGGTAGAAGACTTTATAATTCGTATAAGGTCTTGGGTACGAATTCTGGTAAAATATTTTAAATATATTTGTTTAATAAATGTGCAAAAAGCTTATTCCCTTGCGAGGATTGAACCTTCCTAGCGAGATTCATGACACGCCAAACCACTTGCGCCAAGCTAAATTGCAATAATTAGTATGCATAGTTTGATATATAAGCATATAACAAAGTCCATAAGAAAATAAAATCAGGGGTCCTCCGAAATTAGGGGCTCTGTGCAGTGGCACCACCCACACTCCCCAGGGCCGGTTCTGATTGATATCATTTCGTTAAATTTTTGTTAGGTTTTAGAGTTCTCAGACTCGATCTCATCAACACCACCCTCGATCGAAAATCTGCAGTCATACCATATATCCCAACCCTCCCGCACCCACCGCCGTAGATTCCCGATGCTCCGGCCCTCAGAGCCGCCACCACCAACGGCAGCCAGCTCCCTCTACGTCTTCCCGCGCCACTGAATTAAAGGTATTCTTGCTCTCCCCAAAACAAGAAATAAAACATCTGATGCGCTTAAGCATATTTAGGTTTAATTTCTTGTTCTCGTTATCAATTCAAAAGTATTAGTACTTGTATACATTAAGAAATTAAATTTAATTCACCGGTGATATAGTTTCGAATTTTGGTGATTTTTTGTAAACATGATCATTGAGGCAAGATATAAAAAATAAATGGTTAGATCATTGAATCTATGTGGCATCATTAATTGGTTTTGTAGGTCCCATATAGATGCCACATACACACACTAACAGAT
The DNA here is from genome assembly GCA_018257905.1 of Gillenia trifoliata. Lineage (NCBI taxonomy): Eukaryota > Viridiplantae > Streptophyta > Magnoliopsida > Rosales > Rosaceae > Gillenia > Gillenia trifoliata. The sequence goes on from CM031087.1 coordinate 21,604,757, forward strand.
TTTTTGACAGAAGTAGACGATAAGAACAATTTTGATGACCAAAGCAATAGACGAATGACCAAACTATGAGTTGCTAAAATATAAAGACCATTTGTGATAAAAATCCAAATAAAATACGTTCTAGGGATGTAGATTTATTTATACAAAATTGTACTTGTATATATACGGAAAGTGAACTAGCTCATGTCCAATGGTACCTCTCTTGTCAATATTCAATGATGTCCCAAGTTCGAATTCAAGTGGACGAAAGGCAAACAAATATAAAACATCAGAAGCAAAAATTGTAAAACCAATGACAAATACACTGGTTGATTTTCCGGGGAACTCTCAATCGAAACTTCCAAGTAGTACAGGCAAGCCAACAAGCCAACAAGCCAACAGCCTGCATGAGAACTTACAGCTTCAATTATTGGACCAGCTCTGGTACTTTTCGAAACCAGATAGCCGAACGAGATGGTGTAGAACGAAGAACATAGAGGATCAAACTTTCTTTTACTATCTGGAATTCAAGACTGATTAACATAGAGGACTGGCACCAGGCCAGCCATTTTTCCATCCTTCCCGGGGCGTTTCTTCTTCACCTGTAAAACGAGCGAAAAATCTAAAGCGAATTCTACTTTTAATGAGACAATAAAGGGTAATTAATAAAAAGATATCAAAGTTATTCAAATATATTACACTAATTGATTCATTCTCGCTTCCTACATATTGGAGTACTTAAAAGCACGAACAAGAATTTTCGTTTTCCTTTTGTATACTTACGTAAAACCAGCCATCCACTTCGTACTCAATGCCAACCTCTTCTCCCGCTGTTAAACTTAACTGCAAGTCCAGAAAACCATATCAATCACCTTCTTATATCATTTATCAAGCAACACACCTGCTGCCTGCTGCACCTGCATGTTCGGAATGGGACACTCCATGCTTTAAGGCCAGACTGAATATTGACTTACCTCATCATCTCCACCAGCAGTGAAGTCATAAAGTGCCGTTCCATGCTGAGGATTTCCAGAAGAAATGCGTTCGCCATCTTGGGAACCAAAACTCTCGGATCCTCGCCCAGCTAAGGGATTCTCAAATGACTCAAATCTTTGTGTGACAGGTGACGAGTATGGCGGAGGCTCTTCTCTAATCTGCAAAGAATTAGAAGAATTACAGTTATGACAGAATCATAAGATTAAAATACTAGCTAGAAGAGAGGCAATGAGCACCAACCGGAGAACCTGAACCCTCACCGAATGAGGGACCTCCCGTAGATGGATTGCTAAATCTGCTTCCTCCAGACCTCTCCTGTTACAAATAATTAATTCATCAAACAACTGAATCCTATATGGCAGATATATAATCCATTCCGGGCATCAATCAGGCAACGAGTTAGTATGGGTACAGAAAATGCTTTGATCTTAGTTCTTATAAGCAAGCAATAACTGTGCATCAACCCTTTGCAAGATACCCTATCCTTAGAGAATATTATAATATGATGAACTTTAACCCCAATCCGTAATCCTGAGTTTCCCTTGACAACCAGAAATACATTTTTTCCCAGACTATATACAACTTCTTCAATTAAAAGTTTATGTATACATTTCTAACCTCATAGCTAGGGTTCCTTGTGCCTCACATTTAGATTGTACTTTGATCAATTTTTCCTTAGCTCCAAATATCATTTCATCCTATGCACACCAGCTGTGGTCCATGGAATTATAAGTTCTTTTCCTATTTTCCTGAGGAAATTTTATATCACCACATGTAGTCAACAAGGGGGCCCCAGCAAACGGAGCAGAGGGCTTAGGATCTTGTTCTCCTGCCAGGGAACATGATGGTCAAGTGCGTTTGGATGTAGCCTTAACCTTAAGGAAACTTATACTTTTTAACAGAACTTGACATTCTCTAACAAAAGAAGAAATAAAAGAAGCTAATTGCTCTGACTCTTTCTCAAGAGTGCATGCCTCGCCTCCCTTTTGTTACTCTCCTACTTTCCCCCATCTCCGTTATGCATTTCTCTCTCCCTCCTCCATTACTTTCCACGACAAAAATAACCGTATATTAGATTATTTCACGCAGATCATCAAGAATTGCTCGAACAATGACTTGGCAGCTTAATGTGGAGGGCGGCAAATTTTTTAAAAAGAAAAGTTAACTTAAAAACATAAAAGCTATACTTCCATTGAGTCATGGTTGAACCAACTTCATGGAATTGAACTGTAAAAAAATATTAGAAAAAGAATAACATATTAAGCATATTTAATGACCCTTCTTAAGGTATAATGATTATCACATGGCCATTCTCACATGAGCCTAATAAGAAATCTTAAGCCTAGAACCTTAACAAATGTGAAAGTGAAAGTATATTATAAAAAAACCAAAGAAAATATTTTTTCGAACTTGACCAATGCATCTCATACCGGTTGTGAACTGAAAAGTGAAGGGTAGTTCATTCCGCCAAAGTGAGATGATATCGAAGTTTCGACTGATCCCGTTGATTCTGGGGAAGATGTCCCGGATGACCTCGCATCATCTTCCTACAATCCAAATGAATATAATTAGTGACAACCTCCCCATTGTATACATGAATACTCCGAGTTCATTGCATGCAATGCCAGCTCAGGAACATTATGTAAAACACATACCTCCAGCTCAGAAGTCTCCAAAAGGGTCTTCGCCCACATATCATCATAACTAACTGAAGGCCTAGATATTATGTTTTCTTCATCAACATCAGGAGCATCAGTTCCGGCACCAGCAAGAAATTCATTAACCTAACAGGAAGTCGAGGTGAAATAGTCATCCATTTGAAGTGGATCAAGACATTCTACTGTAAGCCAGTGGTGGTGCATACAAGTTAAATACAAGATTTAACAGCTATAGTCCAAATTCCACTTTCTAAGACAGACCTTAAACCAGTAATTTATAACACTGAAAAACAGTATCTACTAAAAATTCTCACTCAAATTCCTCTTAAAAGTTAAGACTACAAGATTCAACAGAGGAAGGAAATTATAATAATATGTTTAAATATCTCTCAAATCTGAACAGTATAAATACCATTTTCAAATTTAGCATTTGTGTCGAGGCATAAGAGAGCAAGATGTTGATAAATATCTCACTTTTGGTCAGGACTAATATATTTAATTTCTTTCATCTGTAATTGTAAAAACATACCAAAAGTTAAAATTTAATGTTAAAACAATTAAATATATTACCCTGCTCATTGCCGGTGCATTATTTCCTAAGAGTCCGTCATCACCAAGGTTTGCTGCCCAAGCATTTACAAGGTCATCATCAAGCACATCAGGATCTTCAGGTGCTGGTTTATATTCGTACATAAGATCAGAAATTCCAGTAGCAACAGCTGGATCACTCAAACCAGTTGATGCACTAATATTGTGCCGCGTACGGTAGATGTCGATAAGTTTTGCACTGTCACAAGATTATGAAGGGGAATCAAATAAGAAATGCAGATAGAAACGAAGGTAAAACCGGTATTCAAAAGAAATCACACTCGCCGTCAAATGAAAAGAGTTAGTATGTGCGAATGATCTCATGATGATTATTGACACAGTCAATCCCTCATAAAAGTGATTTGTAAGCAGTGATTAGTTGTAAATTATCCTCACTCTTGACTAATGCTCATAAAAAATGGGACATGCTTAAAATCCTTAGACAAGGATCATAATAAACTTTTCTTCTATTTGCACCTCATAAGTACAGTGAAAATTAGTTTAATAGTTACTTTATAAAAGTATTTGGACAATATTCTAACTGTACCGCGCTTAATACTTTTTTTAAGATTTCCAGGAGGTTTTGGAATTTGGAGCAAATTTCCATGTTTACATGTATAATACTAATATTTCCTTTAACATTTGGACTACAAATGTTTCCACCGACATCAAGATTTTCAACCTTTGTTATCTGGCATGTCAGACACTAGGAGGAGTAAGGTGAAGAACAAATTTTCAGTAAAACGGTATATGTACATTGAAATTTTTCATAAAAATGAAAGAGGACATTGTAAAATTAGTGTTGTGTAGTGAATAGATAAACACATTTGAGGAATTTTGGTTTTACCCATACAACTGCAAAAGGCTGACATTGTTTTTCTGGACATCTGCTAAAGGAACTAGAAAATTGTATCTCCACATTTCAGAATCAACTTTTACACACAATAATAAAAACGCCTCACACCTCTTATTCTTTCAAATACAACAGATAAATATATATGTCAAATCAAAGACATAAAGCACTCTAAGTGAGTATGTACCTTATTGGCCCCAATGGCAGATACTTTGCTCTGGGAACGTAACAAAAAAGCGAAACAAGATCAAGCAACCTTTCATGAGTTTCATATAGTTTCTTAAGTTCTTCGTCTGTCCATTCCTTATTAGCATTGTCATGGTTGCGTATTTCCCTGATTACCCACACAACAAACTATTGTGAATACCTAAAAAAGAATGACGCATTTAAAAAAGAAATTTGTATAACTTACTTTATCAAATCATCTTGTGCTCTATACATTTCGTCAAGAACATCTATCATGGGACTTATTAGAACTCCAAGGCCTGTGCCACTTGCTCCTTGATCTTCCCCATTACTGATATGCATCTCAGAAAACTGAGACTGCACTCCCCCCTGTGCTAACGTGTGTAAAAATTCGTAGATCTGTAGCCTGAAAGGTTCACCAGACCTTATTGCCATAGTTGTAAGTGCTTGAGCAGCAACAATTCGAACCTAGAGAAACCCAAAGGAACAAACAACATATAAGACAATCAAATGAGTAGAGGGTGAGTTCACAGGTTAACAAATTTGTGTGTACATTCTATAGTATCTGGGCCAAAAGCCATTGCCCCTTCCGAAAAAAGTAGAGGGTGAGGTCACATGTTAACCACTGGAAATTAGTAAACTAGAGTTTCATAGGATACTCCTGCATGCCCAGTGCCCACTATAGAACCACCAACAGGCAAGTATAACAATTCTCTAACTACCACTACCATCGCCTCGATGCTTTATAAACCATGCCTCAACAGAACATTGTAACCCTTAACCATGACTGCCAGACCATGCTAGTACTTAGGCAAACTAGTATTATCGTTCTAAGATGGAGTCAGTAACAAATGTCAAATGGCTGACACTGAGGTGGAAGCTAATACCTCCCAGCTGCCACTGAATGCGCATCTCTGAAGCCTAGTCAATGCCCCAGCTAGAGTAGGATTACGAGAACTGGCAGCAGCAACCATTTTATCTGTATCTAGCATCATCAATGCAGTACCAGGAGGAGTTGAGGATTCCCAAGCATATTCAGAAGCAGCATAGTTTGCATTTTCTCCAAGAAACCATACCTGCCAGTACATTTGTTCAGCAATAAATAGAAAAGGGTATACTCCAGGTTATTTGATGGATGAATTGGAAGAGAAACAAATAAAGTGTCTACTTATTAAAAAAAGATGCTTACAGCTGCTTGTACTAATCTCTGTAATGCCAGAGCTGACTTTGGATCAGATGCAGATACCTTGTCTACTGACATAAGGCCCAGCATTGACCCAGGTTGTGGTGGTGGTAAATCAAGAACTATGGTAACTGCTTCTAATGCCGTGTGTTTCCCATCATGACCAGCTCCGACAAGACATGTCTGGAATTGGAAAGTCAATAATGACAATCGGTTAAAATCACTGATACAAGTTGTCAATCATCAAATAGAGATTGTTTGTGTGTGATTTTTTGTTTTTTGAAAATAGTATAAGGAAAAGTATACAAAGGATAAAGCCCATAGATATGCAAAATAACTAAATACAAGATGGAGTCAAACCATCACAACCGCACCGATATCCTATATCCTCTAGCTCATTTTGGTGGGATAATGTTTACCATATCATCATAACTGACACAAGCCTATAAAAATAATGTTAAAACAAAGTGGAAAAGAAAAGGTAAGAACATATCATGATAACTCACTATGCACATAAGCAGCAGTGGACAACATACAGCAATAAATTCTTTTACAAGAAACAGACTTCACTAAAAGATATGCAAGAAAAATATACGACGGACAAGACATACATAATTATTTAAGGTTGAAGGAAATTACCTTCCAAAGTAGTTGTAATACATCAGCATCAATCTTCCCTGGAACTTTAGTTGCAAAGATCCTTGCAATTTCAAGAAGAGTGACAGCCATATCTGGAGTCGCCTGACAACACAAATGGTTTAGCCATTAGCTGTTATTGGATGTGTGATGTTGTTCTGGTTTGGGGATGGTGGTTTGGTTTCTATCTTTCTATATTTTTTACTCAGTGGTTCGCTTCCTCAGCATCTTTGTACCAAAGTTCATTAATAGAGATTTCTACACATATGCACTGCCAAACAAATGTAACCATGAGATACTTTCTTGTCCACTACATACCTTAAAACGAGCATGCAAAGTGAGTAAAATATCATTTAATAGTGTGGCTGGCCAAGCTGGATCAGAAAGCTCTGATGCAATAATAGATTCTAGTTGATCAAACGAATCATGGGGACTTTGCATCCAGATCAGCGCCTTAATTACCATTGCCCGAACATAAACACACTCGCAAGCTACAGTTGTCCGCACAACTTCCATCAATGAAGCTAACAAACTAGCAATTGTATCCTTGCCACCTACTCCAGCAGATACAGAAGAAGTTCTTCGAATACCTATGTGGTGGGAAGGGAAACCACGAAACACAATTAGATCGCATTCCACTATACTAACTATTCATCCTTTACAAATATATAAAAGCACATGGTTAGTAAAAAGTAAAAATATACATAAGCACATGGTTAGTAAAAATTTACATTTAGCTACCTTGTTACAACATTATCAGGCGTTTTCTACCTATTTTACCCTAACTTGGAAAATTCCAACTTATGTCAAGCTAGCCACAAAAAAAAACTGAAATTAAATATGGCATATCGTCATCCCAAACAGATTAAAGAAAAACAAAATTGAGAGTGAAATTTTAAATAAAAAGTATTACATATACACTGAAATGACTTTGCTAAAAAGAAACACTCTAACCGGACATAATTTGCTCATTTTCTTCTTTAAGCAGTTTTGTTCCTCAACAACCAATACTTCAAAACAAAGCAGAACTCTATCGGTTCTCCTCGCTCAATAATTGTTAAGGATGTATATTGCATCCTTAATGTGATGGAAAGAATAATCCCTTGTCATTGAATTTTAAACAGCTCTATATCTTAGAGATATATGACAGTAATTGTTTTTAAAATTTTTTGTCGAGCTTTTTTAAGTAACATAGAACTACAAAAAGAAAGGAACTTATCTAAAGGGTAATGATACTCAAAGATAAATTTGCACAATCTTCCTGTGTACATTTTGTTAAGAATAATAACAAAAACAAAATTCCAGAAAAGCCTCACTCGTCACACCACAAAGTAACCACAACTTACTCTTCTATTAAACAGCCTTCCAATTCACTGAACAATTAGGGCCGTTTTTTTATTAAACATAGATGCTTTATCAATAAAATAGAAAAATGATACAAGTAGCATAAATGAGATGTCCATCACATCCGGGCTAATTTTACCTTCCTGATCTTGAAATGGAAAAAAAAAAAAAAAAAAACCTATATATTTATAAAGCAATGCATGTCCTGGAGAACCAGAATAAAATAAAATCTTCACTCTGTAAAACAAGTTGCTTTAATAATTCAATCACCAAATCTATGCCAGATAAAAGCATCTGCAAAATTTTCACGCATGACCAGTTCTCAAGTATATTTGGTGCAAAATTCCCTGTGATAAAACTACGAAACTAAGCATGACTTTGGCTTGAAATATATATGAAGTTCATTGTGAATATTTCATAAATTTGTAAACCAGACACATGTAACTGCTGAGCTAAGAGCATCCTTTTGTTTTATGTATAAGACGCATACTTTCATTACTAAAAGATAACAGTGCGATACAGAGGACAAGTTGTAGAGCTCACACCAGATGTAGAACTCATAGCATACTCATAAATAATTAATGATAATTTTAAAAGCACTCTAATGCCTATTACCCAAAGGTCCATTGGGACAAAAGGAATACACACACACCCATATATATATACACACACAATTATACATGCATATATATATATAAACCTTAATTAATGAAATATTTCCAGTAACTCACTGTATAGCTACATAATCAACACAGTTGATATCATCAAAATTAATGATCACTGATCCTCTAAAATATTTCATGGAAGATGCTATGGAAGCTATGGACCAGTAACTAAACGGTTACAAGAGATCCTGTCAAAAGATAAAAAGTTAGAAATTTACTTTCAGGATGTGCAGTTTCATTAATATCCAAATCCTGTGAATCGAGAGTCTCAGAAAATGTATTAACATGCACTGCTTCATCGATATCCTGTATTCCTATAGAAAATGCAGCAGCCCTACTTTTCCCCATCTCCTGCACAACTCTTGCTGCTGCATGGAGTACTGGCCTAGAGAAACTACGGAAAGAACTCTCTAACCTGCAAAAACCAGGAAGCATAAAATCAAGAGAATATAATTTACAATTTTTAAAAAGAGAAAACTTCAGCAATACCACCTGAACTTTGCCCCATGTGACAGTTGACCACCTGAATTTTGTATTTTATTTTTATATAATTTTGTACCATTTTACCACCTAAAATAAACTTTTGTGCCACTGTCAAGACCAGTTAGAATTTCTATTCAAAGAGAGTCGTGTGACCACTGTTTTGTTTTATTCAACCACCTGAACCAAAAATTTCCCTTTTAAGTTCAACCAGACTCCTACATATGAAAATATGCTTCAAAAACTACCTCTTACATCAATTTTCACCAGGTTCTGATACCAAAACAAGAGAGAGAGAGAGAGAGAGAGAGAAATCCTTAAACCTTCTCATTACAAGTTTAATAAGGGGTTGTGGATGCCTTGTCTTGTGAGATTTATCTTTTGAGGAATCCTTCACAGAAGGTGCTTCTGGCAACCTGAGAATCTCCCTAGTTAATCGATACCACCCAGTAGCCCGGTCTTCGGTCCTACATATTGAAAAAGGTAAGCAAATAAATATTAGAAATAAGTAAATGAAGAAAAATTATATCAGGGAGAATATGTGGGTCGAACACCAGTTATACAACAATCTACCATCTAATTATGACCTTGTGATGACAAAAGGGATGCAATCAATATAAAGGAAGGCTTATAATACACCTCTCTGCATTATCGTGTTTTCCCAATATACATAAGATTGCCTCAAAACAGACTCTTTCACTGGGATCCAGGAGCAGTTGATAAAGCACAGAATTGAACTGAGATTTAATATCGGGCCTCTCTGTAGACACATTTAAAAAAAACACACACAAACAAACAAATAACTTACAAGGAAACAGATAAACTAAACAAAAAGACAGAGAGAAAGAGAAGAAGAATTCATCATATAGAGTTACCATCCAAGGCTCGTGCTCTAGAAATTGTATAGCATAACCTTGCTAGAGCAACTCTAGCAAGAACATCATGCAAATGGAGGACATCCTGCAAAGCTCCTGATACATAGAAGAAACCAAGGCACCACAAAATGCAGTAAGAACAAACAATTTGAGCATATTAAGATACAAACAAACTTTACAATTTGAAATTTCAACATGAAAAAAGCAATCTAAAATGGCATTGAACCAGATGAGACCAAACTCATTTCATTCACAAAATTCATTTCAAAAACATATCTTGTAACAGAACAAGTCTTTATTTTCTTCGCTTTCCTACAAACATAAGCAAACCAAAAAAAGTTGAATTGTTCTTTTGTTTGGTCAACAAATTTATAATGTTCTAGTCACCTATATTAGCAAAGCCCTAGTTAAAATGATTGGCTAGAAAGCCTGTCTCAACCTAAAGCCATTTTCTTTTTCCACTGTAATAATTGGATCCCTTGTTATTTTTTCTTTTTCTCAGATTAAGAAACCAAACCTTATTAAGGAAAAATGTGCAAATTTGAACCATTGTTAATCAATGAAGTTAACATCATCTTTCCAATTAATTACACATGCCCATATTTCTTTCAATTGGTTATGGCTATCCAGAAAATTACACAAATTGCAGCAACTTTTGACCTGAGGATATATGATATGTTTGTAATTTACAACCATGCAAGTCAATAAAGATGACCAATGAAAGTAGAACCCTACACTTTGAATTAAGATTTAGAAATTTGGCTCTCAATGTTTATTTTATTTGTTTTACTTTTTACAAAGAGACGACTATAATAGGAGGAAAAAAAGCAAAGAACAAAAACAGCCGGTCAAGAAGACCACACCAAACAACCAGGACCACAAAGAAAAGAACAAAAAGAAACAAACATTGGGGAGAATAAGACACAGTAAGAGAAAAATATATAAATATTGGGAAGAATACCTCCAGGCTCTGCATGTTTCCCTGCACAAAGTTATAAATTGTAAAGTGTTAGAAGCATAAAAATATCAAGCTTAGTTTCATACACACAATAAGAAAGAGAAATCTTTGAAAAGGTTAAATTATTCAAATCACCTAAGCCCATTGCAACTGCATAAGGGTCTTTTGTAGATAGCTCAGATAAAATTTCCAATGCATGCCGTACAGCAACTGGATCCACAAATGAAACCCTGAAGTGCAACATAAACTTTTTTTACTTAGAGAACCAATTTCACAACACAGGTACAATTTATAAAGATATCCCAGCAATCATTGAGTAGGAATACGAATTAAATAAGTTTTGCAAGTTTAAGGATACGTAAAAACAGATTCAAAGCATTAAAAAGGACATGAGAAAAACAGAATGAGTCAGATGAAACTGTTCGATCGAAAAACATTTCTCCAACTAAAACTCAACCTCATGCATAATAAAAATACATAATGGCAAAAAAGAAAATATCAGAACCAGATGGATATGTGCCACATGCAGTTGTCAAAGTTGTATAAGGAAATTGATAAAGAGCTCTATGCAATGAAAAGTTGACTACCAGAATGAAGGAAAACACACCCTTGGGCAGCACGATACAGAAATGCCGGGTTTCCTGGATCCAACGGAAGTCTCCTCAAAGCACTTAGGGCAGCATATTGCAAGTTACTCCGGATGATGAACTGAAGTTCAAAATAAAAATTAAAGAATATATATAAAACACGGATTAGCTAAAGCATAAGTAATCAGCTCGGTTAGGAAATTCAACGACCACAGGCTAAGGAACAAGAAAAATGCAAGTGCATAGTAGAAGAATTTTTTTTGAAATTATAAGAGGTGTTTGTAACCAAAAAAAAGAGGAGAGATGTTTGGAATAAGTCAGGTTCTGGGCACCCCACCCCCCCCTGTGCTTCCAGACATGTTGAGCTCCGCGTATTCTTCTACAGTCGGGGGGGGGGGGGGGGGGGGGGCTCGATTCTATAAAAGATTAAATCAGTAAATGGAAATTCACTGAAATCCATAAGCATACAGATTCAAATATCCACTTTCTCCAAATTCCAAACTGCCCCAAAGCCTACAAATCCAAAACCCCAATCCAAGTGATCATATGCCTTCTCAAAGTCTATCTTAAACACCAGTGACCAGCCTAACTTTCTTCTTCTTCCTCACTTCCTCCACTTCATTTGCAATTAGTCCAAACTCTGTCTTCCATGGACAAAAGCCCCTTCCCCGATATTAAATCTTGTAAATGACTAACAGAAAATTTTCTGAAAAACTACATGACCCACTAATGATAGGTAAGAGTTAGCATTGAGGTGCGTACACAGTTCTCAATCATAAGAAACAACACTGATACCACACATGTAGAAGAACCCACCATTAAATACAATTCCAGGCCTTCCAGCATAAAAATTAAAAATAAAAAACTTTTTAGTAGATGTACTTTACCTCCTTATCGCCGCCTTTAGTCCCAAACACACCTTTCTTGCGTTTTTGCGGGCCATCAGCAACCTAGAAATTAAAATGTGCAAAAGAGAAGACATTTGAACAATTGAAGAATATCTTCACGAAACCAGTAAAAAAATACATTATAAATAGCCATTATCTGTCTGATATTGATTCAAAGAGAGTTTAGAAAAGGATCAACATCTTGCAAAATATTCTCTTTAGCAAAATGTTGTATGCACTGAACAATATATGTTATTGTTAGAAGTTAAATTTAATCCCAAGCTGTATCGATATGCAAGTGATATATCGCATGGATTGACAACATCTAATGCTGCTGGTAGCACTGATCCATAGGCATTCATTACCAGAACTGTTTTCTTACAATAAACAAAAATTCAAGCACTCTCAATCTTCTTTTGATATCCAAATCCATCCGAAAAACTATACAAGATGTTCAAAGCCCCACAACCACATTTAGATATTTGGATTCCCCCAAGACATACACAGCTATATTAGTTGCCACAACAACAGAGCTTCATAAAGCTTAGAGTTCCCTCTTACATCTCATCCTTTTGTTTGGCTTTATTTGGTTAGATGGTTACTGTCACTTTGTACCAAAATTACTCTTTTGTACCATGAAGAACAAAATTCTAGGATGATTCAGATAACCCTATTGTAAGAAACAAATGAGTTTATATGAGATAACCCAAACGCATACCTTATCAAGAATGCCAAACACAATTTCGTACAATTTGGACAGTATTTTGGAATTGGTTGAAGGAGCATATGTAAGAGCCTTCAAAGCTTGCAGTCTTCGCGAATGAACTTCAACAAAAAATAATCGACATCAATGAAAAGAACCCATATCTCCACTCTTAAAAACACACCCCAGCTAATTTTGAAGAAAAAGACACCTCAAGAGATAATGCAATTACTTTGTCCCTGTTTAAGAACCTTTCCCCTAATTCTCTTATGAGACATTAGGTTGATATTTAAAAGCAAAGAAATAGTGAGACTATTAATCAGTCACATTGAATTAACATAAAAAGCAAAGAAATAGTACTACTTTCTACTCATAAAACCTTCTATCAAACCCTAACCTGCACAAGTAATGTAACAGAAGATAAGAAAATTTTCAAATTCATTTGTAAAACCCACTACCTACAAAGTGAGAATACTGAAGCTGCCCTCACATAGTTTCAGAATTAAGTAAAATCAACAACGCTCTGAAAACCCTATTTACAAAGAAAGTACCCGGCCACCAGGAAGCTGCAATTCCCACCCATTATTCTTAAACAATTGAAAAAGAAGACTATACTAAGACTAATAGAGTTGGTCAACAGTAGCAAGAGGTACCAACACACCAGAAGGGAGGCAATGAGAATAACTTATTGGAATAAACAGAACACTGGATAAGATCTCTCAGAAGTCTGGCTAAAAATTTCATCCACCATCTCTAGCACTATAACAAAAGGAAAATTAATCTAACCATCATATTCTAAACGATTATATAAGATTTACATTTGAATGACACAGTTTACAAACATTTCAGATCCCAGAAGTTTCATTCACTAACTTCTGTGCATATAGTTTAATAAAGTTTCTTTCTTTTCAAAAAAGAAAAAGACAAGAAATAGTTTAGAAGACCTAGTTCAAAACCCCTCAGAATTTAAAGGTTAGTTAACCAAGTCCATTTTACGCCACGTTCAAAGACCATATACAGACTTAAAAAAAGATAAAGTGTGTCCTTAGTATGTGCTGGAACATAGAACTTTGTGCAGTGCGTTCTCTTAATAGACAGCATACTACTCTAAGTAACTCCAACAATGGAACCATGAAATGCAGTGATAAAAAGAAGCCTATTAAACTACAAGAAATTCTGAAAAACACTTTACATTCTGCATTAGCATTTGAAGCCTCTGTTGTTAGCTGATTCACTATTCTTGGTACAACATCAGCTCTAGTAACTCCTCCAACAGCATCAATGTCAGCTAGGGTATCCCAGTTTGGAGTTGGGATCCCACCACCAGTGCTTACACCTTGTGCATCAGTATCTGATAAAATTCTGGCCAAGTAATAATAGACATATCGCAGAACACTCCTATCCTCACACTGCTGATTGAGCTGCAGAAAGAACAAAGACTTATAAAAAAAAAAACATGGATTTGAACCATAGATTGATTTATCAGTTATTAAATCCAATATTTATAATCTCATTAATGTGTTTTAGGAAAAACAATATGAATCTCGTTTCTAGTTTAACCCCACAACCACCTGTATTTCTCTTGGTAAAAACCAAATAAGTTTATGTTCCTAACAACATTTCATTGTCGACATATCTTTGTCTGGTTTATGGTTGGGAAATTTTCCAAAAGCACCAATGGAAGTAACCCAGAAATGAAGCTGCTCATAACATGAACAAAAGAGAACAAAGCTCTCAAGAAAAGCAACGCGGGGTTCAACAAAATATAATTTTGAGTCTTTGACCACTATAAGGATTTTCCTCAAAAGAAGCTCTCAAAACTCTGGAGGCACTCTATCAGAATCAATACTCCTTTTTAACAGATATGCAGGACTCATATCAAAGCATGGTAATAAATTGTGCAATCGTAGTTTTCATTTTTCATGAAACTCCACGCCACTCCATCATCTTCAATATCCCTAACTTTAGCTATAGAAAACATATCCTACCAGTGCTGCACCACCTCATAAACCATACACATGGCAACTAAGATTCAGTTCCAACATTGAAAAGTAACAATGTGGGCCTATTGAATTGATGTGCTAAGTATCTTATGTATATGCCGAGTGCCAAGATTCTTATTGTCTTTCCTATTTGGCACTCGTGCCTAGAGGCATCGCATTAACATGACAAACGAGCGTGGAACTAAGGAAAGGGGAAATATAACAAGGCAAAAGAAGAATTTATTGAGTTTCATATGATCATATAGAAATATTGCAACTGCATTCCATCAATAAGATAAATAACATGTAAACGAGCGAAACTTACCATGAGAAGTGAAGGTGCAACGGAGGGGTCAACAGAATTGTAGACGGCAAGCTTGGGAAAGACCTGATTCACTAACTGCTTCTGGGAACTTTTCTATTCGCAACGAAGAAGAAATAGATAACAAACAACACTTAAATTTTCAAAAGTAAATAAATAAATCTAGAAGAATAGGAATCCGACGGAAACAAGTGAGTAATCAATGGCTACCTGATCAGATGTAGCAGCTAATTCGTGGATACTCCTCGCAAGTTGTGCATATGAAACAGGCTACAATTCCAATTAGCACCAGTTACTAAACCCTAATCCCTAATCCAAAACAAGAATTTGATTTGATTTGAAATAAAGTACCTTCTTCTGCTTGTGCTTGTGCTTCTGGGGCATAATGTTGATGTTGGTGCGAACGGGATGCAATGCAGCTTTGGCGGCAGAGATGGTGTCGTTTTGAATCTGCATCAGCGCCGCCCTCTTCGACCTCTTCTCTCCGGCCGGCTTCCCCAGAGCCGTCGGAAGGCCGGAGCTGCTTTTCGGTGGCGAAGGCGCATAACCAGAGGAGTGAACCGCCGACTGAGTCGAGGCCGAAGACGACGTCGTTGTGGAGGCGGAGGTCGATGCCGTGGACGGGTCCGCCGATATCAAATCCATCAGCGTCTTCCCCGACGAGTCCTAAACAAAAAAAACCGCCATGCATTTGCAAATTTGATAATTTTAAATATTATGAAAAATGAGGAAAATGTGGAAGAGTGAGAAGAGGAGTCACCGCCATGGCTGAGCTTCTGCGGTCAGTGAGATTGAGGGAGAGGGACTGATGAGAGGAAGGACTTCCAGTTCCAGCTTTGGCTTTGCTTTGGTTTGCGACGTACTCTGTAACTTACAACATACACACAAGAACATTCATACGGTTTTTTTTTTTTTGTCAAACATATGGTTGAGAGTGTTATCAATAAAATCGAGATTTTTATTAAGTTATGTCAAAAAACTACACGTGCAGCGATAAATATGTCTTTTTTGCCTAGTTTGGTTCGTCGGACTCTAGTGATTATTTTAGTCGAACTGAAAATTTTGTGCATCAAATAATACTCACTACTATAGTTAAATATTTAGTGCAGTATTAGATTAAATATTGATTTTTTAATATTATATTTGGTACTGTATCAGATAAGAGAGCTTTCAGACTTTTATTATTTTTTATAAAAAATAATTTTCATATTATTTTATTTTTAAGAAAACAAGCAAATGATAAAATTAAAATAAATTAAATTAAATTAAAATTTTAACAATCAAAATGGTCCAACTTCCATACACGTAGTATGGAATACTACAAGCTTTATAAAATGGACAATACTTGGGTACTCACTAGTGAGTACCGTATATACTCACTTTTTGATTTGACCCAATCAAAAGATGACATGTGTTCTTTATGTTTAAAAGCCCAAGAAAAATTAAATAGCATATATTTTATTTTTTAAAACAATAAAATATGTGTTAAAATATTATTGGGCCAAATTCAAAAAGTGAGTATATGGGGTACTCACTAGTGAGTACCTAAGTATTATCCTTATAAAATTGGATTCACGAAACTATGTCATCCAATACTCGTAATATTATCATTATGTCATCCAATACTCGTAATATGAAAAAAAATTTCTAAAAAGTCACATTGCATTTTCTATTTGTCCTTTATTTAAACCAAATCACTTAAAACAAAAACAAAAACAAAAAAAGAGAAAAAAAAAATTTGAAATCCTCCTCTTCCCCTGATTTTCTTCACCGCGCCCCACCCCCTTTCCCCCACCCTCACTCCCTTCTCCTTATCTTCCTTCCATCTTCTCTCTCTGCGCAAAACCAGATGGAATAAGCAACCTCTTGGTGATCTCATACTTAATTTTTCAGATATGACATACCCAAAATTATTGTGAGACCCACTTAATTTTTCAATCTTTGGTTATTAGCACTGGTGGATCCAAAGGGGGTCAAGGTGGGTCAGTTGACTCCTTAGATCTCCAAAAGATGGTCAAGGAGAGCATGTATGACCCATTGGATTTATGGGCAGCAAGCATGTCGTGCGCACAATGTGTTCGACGAAATGCCGAAACTAGGCTCGGCAGTAGTTGCGCAACGCGCAGGGAGTTCCTTCTTTTTTTTAAACGGCTAGCCAAAATGACGTCGTTTTGGAGCCAAGTTTTAAAAAAAAATAAAAAAGCCAACAAAGGCATTGTTGCTCCGTGGGGTCAAAGGGAAAACATACATGAACTTCTCTATGTTGTGTGAGTGCGACTCCTCCCTAACCGCCGACTACCTTTAACTTCAAACTTCAATTCTTGGGTGTGTTCCGTTGTTTGATCCACTTCAATTTTTGGTAATTAAATTTGAAACCTTCTCTTTAACATTATAGTTTTAAGAATTTTTGTTTATGGATTCATGCATACATTGGAAATTCCCAGGATATTAATGGAATGGAAATCAATGCATAAGTTGTTTAGGGATTTTGTTTATGGAAATCAATGCCCATAATTTTTGTTTATTTTTGTGTTTCATTGAATTTGTATAATTTTATTGGTTCTTATGTGTGTATTAATTGATATTTTTACCTTGAATTATGAATGAATGTATTATCATTTAACTTTTCATTTTTATTTCCATTTAATTTTTTTTCAATGTTTAAATCTTGACCCCTCGAGGTAAAAATCCTAGATCCGCCACTGGTTATTAGTAAATGTATTGTATAACATGAATGGAATGACATCCATTTCTTGCAAATAGATTCATTTGTAAGTAAACATGCAGAAGGTACTTAGATCTAAGTACCAAATGATAAGGATGCAAATAGTAAAGGACTCGTTTAGCAAGTGGTTTTAAATAATTGAAAGTCATTTTAGAAAAAATATTTTTAGAACCAATCCTTAGTAGAAATGCAAATTAATCCCGAAAAAGCACTTAAAGTGCTTATTGGAATCCAAAAACATTTTCTCTAAAAACACTTTTGGTCAATTAAAAAAACTTACCAAACGAGCCCAAAATAAAATTATAAAAGAAATGAGGGATTTAAAAGTGATGTCCATGTTCCTATATGTATTCAAATTTGAAAATGTATGCGAATAAAAAGAAATGTCATATTGCCTATCACATTGAGAGAGTGATCGAGCCATTTAAAAGACGGAGTAGGCTACAATGCTCGCAAGCATTGAATGCTTACACCGATCTCACCATTAAAATGAGGGAGGAGAGAGGAGAGAGGGGGGAAAGGAGGGTGAGATTGGTGTGAGCATTCAATGCTTGCGAGCACTGTAGCCAGTCCCTTAAAAGACAATCTATATATATTATAGAGTGTTGTATACAATGTATTTGAAAGACAATAAATATAAAAGACTAAGGCAAACTAACATGAAAAAGATGAATGGACTCTACATGAAAATAGTAAATGGGCTAATAGCATAGGAGCAGGCCCAGTCCATAAGATGGTACAATGCAAGTTACAACAGATGGCTCTTTTTTTTTTTTTTTTGTCAAACACAAGAGATGGCTCATTGAATCTTTTTGTATGGGTTGTGTTTGTGAATTCCTATGATGTTTTCTTTTATTGGAATAAGGTGTTTTATTGAATCACTTAATACAGTAGATAGTTAAAAAATTATTTAAAGTCAAACGTGAAAATCAAAAATAAAAACATAATTTTAATTAAAAAATTCATTGTCTGAAAATAATCACGGAACATAAACAAAAATAAAAAATAAAACACGTCTTAATTCCAAAAATTAAAGCATGCCCTTTCGTCTAGGTAAAACACCAGTGCAATGAGCCTCGGTAAATAAATCTTCCCGAAGAAAACCACATAGTATTCATAATCAGACTTAGGCCCAGTTTGGGGTTGCTGTGCTTTTAAAAAAAAACTGCTTTTAAAGCAACCTCCATGCTACTTTTAAAAGTTGATGTTTTAATGTCATAACTTTTAAAATAAGCAGTATATTTTATTTTTACCAAACACTTTTTATCTGCTTAACTTTAAAGTGAATCAATTTTTAGTTAAAAAAAACCAATATCAAACGGCCCTTAAAGCCCATCATTCGTTTGCTGAAAATTAGTGGCCACCATTTTCCATTTTTTGTTTTTTAATTTCTTGAAAGCGGGGGCGAATGAGAAAAATGATTATATGTATGTATGGTGTAAATTGGCAGAATTGCAAGAAGCGTGGCCAATTGGGACACGAATTCGTGGAATCAGCAGCCAGCCACCACCTGGCTTCTAAAAGTTGGCATTTAGGACCACCGGTCCAATAAAACTAGAACAAGTAGCTTCTTAATTTTAATCACTCTTTATTGTATTCAATCAATATCTTAATAGCAAACTTAATCTTAAACTACACAGGAAAAAATTGATCTTTTGTTCTTCTCTTCGAAACAATGTGTTAACAAGTTCAATTGTGTTTGAAAAGTTAATTAGTTAGCATTTTGGTTTATTAATTTTTTAAAGGGCATTTTTCTTTTCTTTTTTTGTGGTTTTTTTTGTTGGTTAAGGATTTAAATTCCTCGTCTATTAGTATTAAGGTTAGTTCTATATAAATAGGATGATTGTAATTCAATTGCGACGACGAGTAAGTTTAGTCTCTTCAGATTTTGTTCCCTTCTTGACATTCTTTGTTTTTAATTAATTAAGTAATATTTGTAGTTTTGTAATCAATTCGTTTGACTTGCGTACTCTGATTTTCAACTAATTGTGCACAAGAGCCGTAACTTCATAAAAACAAAAATACTTAACTTTTACATTTGTCGAGTTGTAGCATAATTTGATCTATAGCGGTTATGTGTAAATATTACTTTCCTAAAAAACAATTTACAACTATCGGTTCCGATCCGAACACACTAGACATCAACAAAACCTACTTTTTAATAGTAAAGATAATGACTCTTGTCCATTTGTACTTCCTTAAGAGATGGAGGGTTTGTGCTCATAAATTTCCATTATTTTTAAAGAAAAAAAAAGAGCATCACAAGTAATACGGAAAATACAAAATACAAAAATCAGCATCACAATTCAAACGTGTTGATTGAATAATAGACATGAGAAAAAGCATGATGCAATTCTAGATTCTAAAAGCGTGAGAATCTTGTTTAACATGAAATACATCAAATTGTTGGGACTGGCTACAGTACTCGCAAGCATTGAATGCTTACACCCATCTCACCCTCATTTTCCCCCTCTCTCCTCCCTCCTCCCTCCTTTTAATGGTGAGATCGGTGTGAGCATTCAATGCTTGCGAGCACTGTAGCCTACTCCCAAATTGTTGGCCATTTTTTTATAAATTAATAAACTAATTAAAAAAGAGAAAAAGAAGAAGGAAGAATAAGGTTTGGTAGTGAGAGAGATTGATGATTTGATGGGCAGGTGAGGACCATAAGAAGGCGAGTACGTATTTCGCATTGGCTACTCGCGCGATTTGGTATTAGGCTCTATGACGATTGCTTGCATCTCCCCAATTGGACAACAACAAGAACAAGGGAAAGAGACCTCTTTTCAGCCAAATTTCAATCGTCAAATGAGTCATTGGTGGCGTGGCCAACGCCTTGCCAAAAGGGGGAACGACGTGTAAACGTCACGGCCAAGCGTCGCATCTGTTTTACAGCAGCGTCAATGAAAAAAAATACAAATTTGAAATGTAAAAATTATATTTATATCTTGTTTTACATTTTTGAGAATGTAAATTTATTTATTTTTGTTTGTCAAACGATAAAATGCTTTATTAATGATCAAATTTGAATCGACACATTAACATCTGCAATGAGGATATTGAACAACAAAATTGGCTTCCAATCATCCCACTAAAATACACAACTCTCTTTAAAGACTTGATCAACCACCATGTGTGTTGCTTTGTTACAATTTCAAGGAGAGAATGAGAATGCAACGGACCTAAATTGAGAAGTTAGCTCTAATGCAAGAGATGTAAATGAGAGATTTCATTTATTTTTCTCACTATAACTAACGGGGCCCGCTACCAAAGATGTAAAGACTCATTTTTATTTACATCTTCGAGTGAAGAGAAGTGATTTACATCCTGCAATTGGAGAGCCTTCCAGCTAATAAGAAAAGTAAAATGCTCATTTCAAGACGTGGGGGGTTTAGGTCAAGTCACAAAATGGGCTAGTCATAATAAATTGGCATCAAACTCGCCATATGTGAAAATCGAACCTAAAATCCTACTTACGAGTGAAGATAAATATCGCTAGACTGTAATACTAATGGATTGTTCAATGAAACCTACAATTTAAAAAAAAAATCCTTCACTAACTCGCAACAAAAAAGAAATGTGAGTCGAAACACATGTAGCATATCATTATTTTATCATAATGATGATTAAATAGCCTTAAATTTAGTTGATTTTTGAAGGAATAATCCTTGATAGAGGATTTAAAAGATAGGTAGTATCTAAAAAATAAATAAATGCCTAGTGTCTAAACAATTGTAACTATATGACTTTGCTTGGAATCGAAGTTTTGGGAATCTTGTCTTTTTTTAAGTATTTGGCTAATGTTTAATTGAATGATCAAGCAAAGGCATGCACTCTTGTGGTATGCACGTTTATGAAAGAAAAATGCAGGGTGGTTAGTAGGCATTTACAAGAAAAGGGAACAGTTTTATGTTCAAGGACCTTTGGCTTTGGGTAGGGAGTCCCTATTCCAATCTTTGACTCGATTAATTATTACAAACAATAAGCACAATTATCCAACTAATCACGATTCACAACAGAATCTCGAGGATGCATCATTTCAAAGATTTATGCATACAAGTTTCTTGGTATTATATGTCATATGAATTCTGATGCTCCAAATGATGTGCATATGTCGTGTCAATTAATAAGTTTATCTCATTAAATGTTGGTTATATGCATGATGCATTACATGACGCATCATGTTGTACAAAAATGTAATAACTCTACCGTTATTTAGTAATATATTGTCGTGTTTTACCATCACGTATCATGTTGTGTTTGTGTCATTTGGAATATATTATATCTAATTCCAATTTCCAACCATAATGTGGAACAGCTCCATGATCCATCACATTTGACTTTAATACACGTATCATGCTGCTTTGTTACAATTTTAAGGAGAGAATGAGAATGCAACATACCCAAATTGAGAAGTGAACTCCAATGCAAGAGATGTAAATGAGAGATTTCATTTATTTTTCTCACTATAACTAACAGGGCCCGCTACCAAAGATGTAAACAGATGTAAAGACTCATTTTTATTTACATCGAGTGAAGAGAAGTGCATTACATCCTACAATTGGAGAGCCTTCCAGCTAATAAGAAATGTAAAATGCCTGTTTCAAGACGTGGTCAAGCCACAAAATGGGCTAACCATAATAAATTAGCATCGTTTGACAAAAAATAATAATAATAAATTGGCATCGAATTCGCCATATGTAAAAATCAAACCTAAAATCTCCTATTGGATTGTTCAATGAATCCTACAATTTTTGAAAAAGATTCCTTCACTGACTTGCAACAAAAAAGAAATGTGAGTCGAAACACATTTAGTATATCATTATTTTATCATAATGACGATTAAAAAGCCTTAAATTTAGTTGATTTTTGAAGGAATAATCCTTGAGAGAGGATTTAAAAGATAGATAGTGTCTAAAAAATAAATAAATGCCTACTGTCTAAACACTTGTCTAGTTATATGAGTTTGCTTGGAATCGAAGTTTTGGGAATCTTGTCTTTTTTTAAGTATTTGGCTAATGTTTAATTGCATGATCAAGCAAAGGCATGCACTCTTGTGGTATGCACGTTTATGAAAGAAAAGTGAAGGGTGGTTAGTAGGCATTTGCAAGAAAAGCGAACAGTTTTATGTTCAAGGAATGACTTTTAGCCTTTGGCTTTGGACAGGGAGTCCCTATTCCATTCTTTGACTCGATTAATTATTACAAAAATAAGCACAATTATCCAACTAATCACGATTCACCACAGAATCTCGAGGATGCATCGTTTCAAAGATTTATGCATACAAGTTTCTTGGTATTATATGCCATTTGAATTCTGATGTTCCAAGTAATGTGTATATGTCGTGTCAATTAATAAGTTTACCTCATTAAATGTTAGTTATATGCATAATGCATCACTTGACGCATCATGTTGTACAAAAATGTAGTAACTCTACCGTTAACATATTGTCGTGTTTTACCATCACGTATCATGTTGTGTTTGTGTCATTTGGAATATATTATATCTAATTCCAATTTCCAACCATAATGTGGAACAATTCCATGATCCATCGCATTTGACTTTGATATTCCTCTAGTGGAGGCCTTTTCCACTATGATTTTTTCGTTATCTTCTCCTGCAAATTAGACACAACATTCACATTCATCACTCTCCGATCTGCCACCGCACTTTTGAACTCATTTAACTGACGCAAGAGAAGTTGCACTGCTTCCCTTGGATGTGGAGCAGCTCCATTGCAAATTTGACTTGCTCTAATTAATCGGAATAAATTGCAGCAACTCAACTGAATTAGATGTAACATTTGTGGTTGTAGGTAGAGGAAAAATCATATATTTTAGAGATGTTGTTGACGGAACCCTTTGAATTATGAAAAAAATCTTCAAATACTTGCTAATTTTTTCATATAGAGTCATGTTCTATTGAGGGACACCTTATCGGACATTTATCTTTATTAGGTTGAAATATATTTCATATGTAATCATATCCATAAATATTTTTAAAAAACAGTTCAATACAATTGGTTTCAATTCTCAAAGTTACAATGCAAATATTCAAATATGAACGACTAAAAAATCTAAGTATAGCTAAGCTGACTAAAATAATTTGGATCTCTCTTCTTATAGTTTAAAATACTGCTAAGAAATATGAATGACTAGATTCAACGAATCACTTTTCTTGACGACATTCAATTAATTGTTTAAAATGATTGAATTTCGAAAGTTTTTTTTTTTTATAAATAATTTTCCAAACGTTATTATTTTACCCTTATAACTCAACTTTTTCAGTTTATTTTTTTCACCTTTTTGATCGGGACACTTTTCATTTATTTTCTTTTTGAAAAACTGCACGCCATGGTCGGAATGGAAACGGTGGCGTTGGTTAGAACTTTGACTTGGCCGTCAAAAAAATATTAAACTAAGTTACCGTTATACCCTTGATTGTTCATCTTTTAAGAGATCCCATATTCTCTGTCTAAAATTATAAACATTTAAACGTTACCACTTTGAGAGTAACAATGACTCAACTCAAGTCCTAAATAAATAGCAAAATTATTTGCAGTTGAAGCAGGAGGAAAAATTTTGAGTGGTACGTACCATTGAATGGTACGACTATTGAGACCATCTCCAATGGTGGAGATAAAGTCTAAAATTTAGAACTTAAACCCCCCCAAACCTCTTCCAATAGCTGGGCTAAAATTAGGATAAGGGATAAATTCTAAAATTGGGTCAAATTTAGACCAGAATTCCCACCCGGGGACAAAATTCCCACCCCAAATGCGCGTGAACGCGCCTGATTTCCTCCACACCAGACTGATTTGACGCGCCTTGGAGCTTTGGGCAGCTAACCCACGCGGGTCTGCATGCCGTGGGCCCAGGCTTGTGCAGCTTGTCGACCATGCTTTGCCACTTGCAAAGTAATGGCTCCTTTAATAAACGGCCTAGATTGCTGGACCGTTGGATATCCAACGGTCCAGATGCAATCTTAAAAAAAAAAATTATAATTTATAAATTCATTAAATCTAACGGCTGAGATCGAATGTGATCAAATCTAACTGTAAAAAAAAAGATCTAACGGCCCAAAATTAAATCCAACGGCTAAAACATTATTTAAAAATTATTTAAATCAAAATTCACCAAAAAAAGTCTATAAATACCTATGTATTTGTTCAATCATCCACACAAAATTCACTTTCCTCATATAATTCTTCAAATTTTTCTTTCTACCCATCTAATTTAGTGTCCTCATACAATTGTTCAATCATCCACATAAATACCTATGTGATCAAACCTAATTGTCACCTAATTTAGTGATTTTCATTATTTATCGGAATTAATTTTTTTTTAGGTTAAAATGTTCACAAAAATAAATTAGGATAATCTACATAAATTTTATTTTAAAATAGTTACCGAAAAGAAAAAAATTAGGCTAAAATCATTCTTTAGTAATCTCGGGCTAAATTTTTAACCCAAAACCATTGGAGGAGAAAAACTGTTTCTGGGTTAAGTTCTAAATTTTCTGGGCTAAAAATTTAGACTTTAACCTCCACCATTGGAGATGGTCTGAATGGTTCAGATTAATTTGCAGTGAGCCCCAAATGAATCTTAACCATTTAACAGTACGTACCATTCAATGGTACGTACCACTGAAGTTGGACCCCAAAAAGGAAGAGAAAGTGATGTATTTTGATTTTTGACACACTAAACTTTCTTTTTGAAATAACACGTCTAGCATTCATTTCCCCTAAAATTAATTTTTGACCCACAAATTAATATGAACATGCAACCATACATAATTTATGTATGACAAAGTCATGATCCAACCATTTTTAAGTACCTTTATAGTTTTTGTTTTCGTGTGCCGCTATTTCTTGTTTACAAGGCTATTTTAAAATTTATCAAGCGTTGATTTGTGTACAATTTATTGTGCTCTAAGGTTGTTCGGTAAACTTTTTTTTTTTTTATGAGCCAAACTCGAAGGAACGAAAAAAAAACCCGAACTTTGTATGTGCTCCTTTTTCATGTTTGGTAAGCCCATACTTGGAAAAAATTGTAATTACTGATAGAAAAATAGGGGGGAAAACAAACCCTCCACCTCCCAAGGGTTTTCTTTTTCCCCTTATTTTCTCAACATTCATTGCAACCAATTACCATTAATTGAAAACTTTCAGGACAATAATACCGTTATTTAATATTGAAAACTCAATTATACTCATAATAATTTTTCGTACCAAAATTTTATTTTCATACTTTATCCTCATCATTAAACTAAAGGACTAAATTGTCTCTCTCTTTCCTATTTAATTTCCCAACTTCACTAAACATGCCGAGGAAAAAGGATAAGCAGTGCAAGTCGAGTTAAATTGGAGTATAAGTAAACTTATTTCTAAATTTTGGGTGCCAAACAAAAATCGCCCCTAAACAACAAAATAAATAAAACTCGAGTTAAATTAGAGTATGAATAGCTGAGATATAAAATAGAAGCCAACAGTAACAGAAATCAAATCAAAGGGCGGAACTAAATTTTTTTTGCTAGGGTGGGCTTGTATTTCATTATTTCTTACAAAGGTCTAAGTAAATTTCCTTCTTTCTTTTTTAATAAGAAAGCTTCAACGCATTAACCATGGAGGGGTGCCTGACTGGCTTCAATTAGGAGATAATCTTGAGTAGTGGGGTGGCTAATTTCTTCTTGGTAGGCTGGGTTAATTTATGTGGTTTGGGAGGTTTAGAAGTTAGTACTACTTTTTGAATTTGACAACAATATTTACATGTATTTAATACAATCATTATCTCGACAGTTAGACGGTGATTGTATTAAATACATATACTCATATGAATATATGTAACCTTCGGATAGTAATTATATGATATAAATGTAATATTGTAACAAATTCCTTAATTTCTTAATTTTCAAATTTTACCTTAAGCAACTCACTTTAGTCTGATTCTAATTCGGCATTTAATTAAATCTAATGACTTAAAACACGTGTAATATTATAACCCTACCCCTATAATCTAACTTAAAAACCCGAAATCCAAGTTTTCAGCCTCAAAATCATCCCCAGTGCATGTAATTATATTATATTTGTAATATATGTACATACATTACGTAGTTCGTATGTTTTTTTTTTGTTAGGACGTGGTTCATATGTTTTGATTACGCAATAAATATAAAAACGAAACAAAAACAAAAGAAAAAGATTAAAATAATACCGTTGGGGCCAGAGATGACGTGTGAAAGACCCGGATAGTTCGGGATAAAGAAATTACATTATACACAAACACATTCATTCTCTTTACGCCTTTTCATTTCTTCATCTCATCACTCCCCACACAAAAATAAATAAATAAATAAAAATTATAAATATTAAAATCTCAGCCCAAAACCAAACCCAAACCAAACTGTCGACAGAAACAGAAAGCTTCGAATTTCAAATTGCAAAAAAAGAAACTCCAATCGAAACGAAACGAAACGAAACGCAAAGCTGAGAGAGGTCGCGACCTTTCACTTTCTATTAATTCATTCAAATTATTGATTGATTGATTCGCGAATTCGAAATTCATACACTCTACGACGTTGTGCTGATTGATCGTCAACTTACACGACTACGACGACGACGAGACATGGTGGGCGGCGGCGGCATAGCCATGGATTTTCCGGCCGACGAAAAGGCGTCGTCCTTCTCTTCGCCTCCGAGACTTCCCACGAGGCTCAGACGGAGGCTCAGCCTTGTCGACTGTAACAAGACTCCTAACACCGCCGAACAAATTCAGACCAAGCTCAGACTCGCCGATCTTCGCCGTCAGGTCTCTCTCTCTCTAATTTTACTGTTCATTTCTTAAATTTCTTTTTTTCCTCGAAAAGTTTTGTTCTTGAATTTGTGATTTTCTGTTTGTTTACTGAGAAAATTTTGATGATAATTTGGTACGTGAAAATTCGACGACTGAACTGAGCCATATACTTCAGTCAAGAACTGTTTTTCTTAATTTTCTTTTAATTTTAGGTAGGTGATGCTGATTGCTGACTTATCTAATTCAAAATTAAAGATTCACGACTAGCTTGTTATTAAATTTTCATACTTTTTTATGAGCTTTTTGGTTACAAATTTTGAGATGATATTCAAATTTATTTGTTTTCCTATTGGTTTCTTGTACAATCTTTTTTATCGGAATTGATCGGAAAAGGGTTTTACTTTAAAAATTTTAATATATCAAAAACACCTTGTAAATTTTGATACAGTTTTCGTTTTTTTTTGTTTAATAAAATTTAATTTTATAGACATGGTTAGATTGTTTATACCTTCAATTTAAAGCGTGTTGCCTTTGCTTGTGTTAGGTAAGGTTGTTTGAAATCTGGGTTTTCTTCCTTTTCACATGGGTGTCTCTGTTTTTAAGTTTGGAACAAATAACAGTATTTTTGGTAATAAAAATATTCTCTTTGTTCCGCTCTTTGATATTTCCATATATACATGTGTGTGTGTGTGTGTGTGTGTGTGTGTGTGTGTGTGTGTATAGTGTTTTGGTAATCGTATTTTCTTGTCAAACAATGTGTTTTGTGTCGTAAAATTTTGTTATTTCCTTTCTTAAGTGTGTTAGTGTTTGTATGTAGTTTTTAGGCTAAAATCTGATTTTTCGAAACTCATTAATCGGTTTGAGTACAGGAATACTATGAAAAGTTGTCAAGCAAGGCACGAGCAAAACCGAGGAGTCCCTCCCGATCTTCATCTGAAGAGGAAGACCTTGGCCAGCGCCTAGAAGCCAAGCTACAAGCTGCTGAGAAGAAAAGGTAACACTTAGTTTATATAGTTTAAGAAGCTCATCCATCTTTGATGTCGTTGGCTTAGAATGATGCCTAATTTCACGTTCTATTTTTTTCATGGTCCCCCTTTGTTTTTGAAGGATTTCAACATTAAACATTTTAATGACGTGTTTGCTCATACTAATTCAGTCTTCCAGTTTATCCTTTTCATGATTGAAAATATTCTTTTTGAATCTCACCAGAAAGCAAACTAGAGTTTTTTCAATTCATTTTTATCCTCAATGGATAATTGTTTCCTTTGTCAAGTTTGGATTTTTCTGTACCCCCATATGCTTCCTCCAGTCTCCATGTCCTGATTAATCTTGTCATTCTGTTGCTTACTGTTGAACCAACAGGTTAAGCATTCTTGAAAACGCTCAAATGCGCTTAGCTAAATTGGATGAATTGCGGCAAGCTGCTAAAAGTGAGGTAGAAATGCGTGTTGAAAAGGAACGTCAAAAGCTTGGCTCAAAGGTGGAATCACGTTTTCAGCAGGCAGAGGCAAATAGAATGCTTATGCTCAAGACTTATAGACAAAGAAGGGCTACTCTGAAGGAGAGGACATCTCAGTCGTTATTGCGGAAGATGGCTTGGGATAAGAAGTATAAGGAGCGTGTACGTGCTGCAATTAGTCAGAAACGTGCAGCTGCTGAAAAAAAGCGAATGGCACTTTTGGAAGCAGAGAAAAATAGGGCATGTGCAAGGATGTTGCAAGTGCAAAGAGTGGCTAAGTCTGTCTCTCATCAACGGGAGATTGAAAGGCGGGCAAAGAGGAAGCAGTTAGAAGACCGGTTGCAAAGGGTATGCATTTCATTTGGAGTTACACAAGCACAACTTATTTCTCAGTTCCACCGGTGGCCTTTTGTGGTTGTTCCAGTGTTCCCTAATAAACTTTTATTTTTTGGTTATATATTTAGGCAAACAGGCAAAGAGCAGAGTATCTAAGGCAAAGAGGAAAGCTACAGATATCTTTTCAAGTGAGTTGGAATAGGATGCACGAGGAAGCTGATCTCCTTTCCAGAAAGTTAGCAAGGTATGCATCCTTTGAAATACTGATTTCAGAGAGTTTTCCCTGGTTGTTAAACCTTTTTTTGTCTGGGTCAGAGCCTTGTGGTTGTTTTGGTATTTCCCAGTAGATGTTTCTTGACCTTGGCAAAGGCAAAGATGTTCCTTATTGTGTTTGGCTGTATACCAGAGTCAACCGTATTTTTTTGGTGGGTGTGAAAATTAGATTAAGTTTCACCTGTTTCTATGCGAAAATTTCTAGCTTGTAAAATGCTATTATCCTGTTCTTCACCCAAGTTTAAACTACAACTTTCAGCCTAAATTTGTGTTGATGTTTAACAGGTGTTGGAGGCGTTTCCTCAGGCTAAGGAGAACTACACTCGCTTTGGCAAAAGATTATGATGCCTTGAAAATTAATGAAAAGACTGTCAAGTCAATGCCGTTTGAGCAGCTCGCAATTTTGATTGAATCAACTGATACCCTTCAGACGGTGAAAGCTCTACTTGACCGGCTTGAGAGCTGGTTAAAAGTTTCCAGGGCTGTTGCCTCAATAAATTATCCATCCAGCTTTGATAACATAGATCACCTTCTCAAACGGGTTGCTTCCCCAAGAAAGAGGACTACACCAAGGACATCTTTAAGGAGCAGAGACGTAAAGAAAGCATCTTCCATCAGGGACGCAGCTAGAAATTCTGTTAAATTATCAAGGTATCCAATGAGGGTGGTTCTTTGTGCTTACATGATTTTGGGTCATCCAGATGCGGTTTTCAGTGGTAGAGGAGAGCGTGAAATTTCTCTGGCCAAATCTGCAGAAGAGTTTGTTAGACAGTTTGAGTTACTGCTAAAGGTTATATTGGACGGCCCCATACAGAGTTCTGATGAAGAGTCTGACTCTGCATTGCCCAAACATTTGACCTTCAGATCTCAGCTTGGGGCCTTTGATAAAGCATGGTGCTCTTACTTGAATTGTTTTGTGGGCTGGAAG
The DNA here is from genome assembly GCA_018257905.1 of Gillenia trifoliata. NCBI lineage: Eukaryota > Viridiplantae > Streptophyta > Magnoliopsida > Rosales > Rosaceae > Gillenia > Gillenia trifoliata. The sequence continues at coordinate 21,635,151 of CM031087.1, forward strand.
GTTAAGGATGCTCAGTTATTAGTGGAGGATTTAGTGAGAGCAGCGTGCCATTTAGAGCTCTCCATGATTCAAACTTGCAAGATGACACCGGAAGGAGAGAGTGGTGATCTTACGCATGATATGAAGGCTATTCAGAAACAGGTACGTTAGCTCTATATGGTGGTACATTTGTTTGTGTATTGATTTTTATTTTTGTTTTCCTTTGTTTTCTTTCTGAAAAAATTGTGTGAGATAGTCAAGAAGACTGGTTTTGCTCCACCATCAGCAAAAAGATCAAACTTTTCTTTCTTTAATATTTGATTTATGTATAGGGGGAGAGAAGACAAACTGGCACCCCCCTCCTCTCCATCTTAGCTTTTTACGTTCTGTGATAAACTAGTGGGTTTTACACACCTTCCTCTTTCCATTTTCTACTTATTCTTGTTGCTTACTTGTGAACTTTCATGTTTTCAATTACAAATCATTGCGAGTATGTTTGGGAAAATATACATGTGATGGTTATGGTCTGTGAACTTTTCAAAAAGTGAAGGGCATGGTTGCTAACTTTCGTCTCTTTCAGTGATAGGGGCCAATATTTTCTATAATTTCTCAGTAAAAGAATAAGCTAAATACTGACTAGTTTCACAAATTTATGTTGTAGGAATTGTTCAACTCTGTCTTTTCTTTTTTGAAAATCTAGCAGTGTCTTGATGTTGACTTATTGGCTGACATTTTGAGTTATCTGTTTGGCGTAGGTTACAGAAGACCAAAAGCTACTGAGGGAAAAAGTGCAGCACCTAGGTGGAGATGCTGGGATCGAGCGCATGAAATCTGCTATATCTGAAACACGGTTAAAATACTTTCAAGCAAAGGAAAATGGAAGCCCGTTAGGGTTGCAGGCCACACACATTATTTCTCCAATCCCCCCTAGTTCAACACTTGGTCCTTCTGCTAGTGCAGATAAGAGAAGTAATCCAGGTCGTGTAGTCCGATCCTTATTTAGGGAAGATGATAGTGCTCATCATGAAGTTGTGTCCTCTGCTCCGAAAACCAGTTTGGATCAGCAGCTTGGATCTTCTTCACAAAATTTGGTCACAGAGAATGAATTGATTGTGAATGAGTTTCTCCATGAGCAGAAGCAGGCTTTTGCCGATATCTTTAATGTTACTGACGAAGATCCAAACAATGTCCAGGTTTGTGCATTTTCATATTTATAAGTAATATTAGTGGTTTTATGTTAAAAATGTAAATCTTATTGTTTTGGATGTTGACAGACTCATAAGTAATGCGTTTTCATCTATTTATGGTCATAGTTTGTAAAGAAAATTTAGTTTTTTGTTATACATGTATTTACTGATGATGAGCTAGAAATTTTAGCACTTGCCTGATTGATGGTATTATATTTTCCAGTCAAAGATAAGACAGACAATGGAGACGGCTTTTTGGGATGGCATAATTGAATCTGTAAAACAGGATGAGCCCAACTATGACAGAATAATTCAACTCATGATGGAGGTGAGGGATGAAATCTGCGAGATGGCTCCACAGAGTTGGAAGCAAGAGATTTTTGATGCTATTGATGTGGATATTCTCTCTCAGGTAGCAGCACCATTAATTGTCTTCACCAACATTACCTTTGCATGCATGTATGGAAAATTAACTTCTATTCTTTTTCCTTAGGTTTTAAAATCCGGTAACCTGGACACTGATTACCTGGGAAAGATCCTAGAATTTTCATTGGTCACTTTGCGAAGGCTCTCCTCTCCGGCGAATGATGATGAAATGATGGCCACATACCAGAGTTTAAGGAAAGAACTAGATGAGATATGTCAAACCAGGGACGACTCCAATTGCTCAAGTGTCCTGGCAATGATCAAGGGTCTGCGTTTTGTACTAGAGCAGATTCAGGTATGTCTCTAGTTTTAGTTGTACATCTGAAAAAGGTTTCGCATAATATTAATTTCTTTTGTGGAATAGAAACCTATGGGCAATAAGTTTCAGAAGGGTAATAGCAACGCCTTTCATTGAATTATTGTTGTATGCATATTTTTGTAGTAGTATTTGTGAGTTGTTGCATGAGAATTGAAAATGTTTTCAGTGTATTTGATAGTTACCTTTTATATCTCAAAACACTAGTCAGTGGATTCAAGTGTCATAATGTATATTGAAATACCAAAGATTCCCCCACAGTAATGTAATGTTGGATTTTGTGACAGGTGCTTAAACGAGAGATTAGCAAAGCACGTATAAAAATTATGGAACCTTTGTTAAAGGGGCCAACTGGTGTGCATTACCTGAGAAAAGCTTTTGCCGATCGCCATGGATCTCCCTCTAATGCCAATACCTCTCTACCACTTACAGCACAGTGGCTTTCGGCAGTGTGGAATTGCAAAGATCAGGAGTGGCAAGAACATACAATCTCTTGCTCAACTCTGACGAGCGGCGATAATCCATCTCAGGGGTTTGTTCCTTCCACCGCCCTTAGAAGTGGTGGAAGCTTTCTGGTGAAACCAAATTCTCCTTCTACTTCTGCTGCTACTAATAGCACAGGTTTGAGTACGGAAATTACTTGTGTAATTTCTTTTATTTATTTTAAGGGGATGTTTGTAATTGCAAGGTGGATTCCGCGTTTCTTTGTTTAATATGTGTTTGTTTCTCTTGGACCAGGTATTCAACAACCGGAATGTAAGGGAGAAACAGTTGATTTGTTGGTGAGGCTTGGTTTGTTGAAATTGGTAAGCGGTGTGTCTGGTCTGACAGAAGAGGCTCTGCCTGAGACTGTCAAGCTCAACTGTTCTCGGCTAAGGGCTGTTCAGGCTCAAATTCAGAAAATTATTGTTACTTCCATAAGGTGAGTAACTCAGCTCTCTCTCGGAATTACTGGAAAAAATAGTTTTTTTTTGGATAAAAGTAATGTTCCTAAATGATTGAAGTTTTTAATTGTCTTTGTTGAGTTACTGTATCATAGCTTTCTAATCCCCGGTGAAAATACGTAAATGCAGCATCCTTATTTGCCGGCAAACCCTTCTAAGTGAGAGGGTAGTAGCCAGCCCTACAGACATGGAACGCATAGTATCAAAATGCACCGAGCGACTTTTGGGGATCTTGGACAGTGTCGAAGATGCAGGCATGGGGGAAATTGTTGAATCAATTAGTGATTTCTCGATCGACGGCAACGAAGTTGTAGACAGCGAGAAGCTTCAGTCACGGAAGGCAGTTATTGCGAGCATGTTAGGAAGGAGCTTGCAAGCTGGGGATCCCGTGTTTAAAAGGGTTTCCCGTGCTGTTTATACGGCTGCAAGAGGAGTGGCTCTAGGCGGGAGTGGACCCTTAGGAAGAAAATTAGCGGAAACAGCACTCCGGCAAGTTGGAGCTGTTGCGCTGACTGACAGCGTGGTGGAAGCTGCTGAGGTTTTAGTGGTGGCAGCCACCATATCGGTTAGTGTTCATGGAGCTTGGTATATACATCTGACTGATAACATGTGAAGGGGTTGGGGTTTGGTTAAAAAAATGACGTCGTCGTCGTACAGAAGAAATAAATAAAATGCACACGTGTATGTATATAGTAGTGTGTGCGGTGTGTGTAAAAGTGATGGGGGCAGTGGGAATATGGAGTGTGTAATTTGTAAAGGGAGTTGTAGATTGTATGTAGCTGTGTAGATGTAAGGTATGGATATTATTAATTCTTTCCTGTAATAAAAAATAGACGTAAATATTTTCTAGACCGAGTTTAAGGTGCTATTCATTAGTTTATTTTGATTTCACCGTGTTTAATAACCATTTTGTTTTCAGTTTTCAAATGAAACCAAAAAACTAGAGAACTGAAACGGTTCTCCTGTGGTCAAGGGCGCCGCCCATTCCGTTTCCATGCGTTTACCATTTCTCTGAAATATTGGCTTCAGTTCTCAGCGTGGAAGCCGAAACTCCCAATGGTTATTGATGGATGAATTACATGCTAAAATAGAGGAGAACGAATCTCCTCCAGATTTCACACGTCAAAAAATTGTCAAGTACTTACTCCGCTTGAGTACAAAAGGATTCGCGCTTCGCGGTGTTAATCTTTGCGGCCTTAATCTTTCGAAATTAGAATCGAGTAATACGTTACTTAGCTATGCATGCGTGAGAAATGTGTCGTTCTCAAATGCAAACCTGAGCGGAGCCAAATTGGAGGGAGCCAACATGAGTGGAGTATTTTTGGGAGGAGCCAACTTGAAGAAAGCTAGCTCAGAGGGAGTCAACTTGGAGGGAGTCAACTTGGAGGGAGCCAACTTGGAGGGAGCCAACTTAGAGGGAGCCAATTCGGAAGGAGCCGACTTAGAGGGAGCCAAATCGGAGGAAGCCAACTTGAGTGGAGCATATTTGGGAGGAGCTAACTTGAAAAAAACTAACTTGGCGGGAGCCAACTTGGAGGGAGCCAACTTGGGAAAAGCCAACTCTAAGGACATGAAGTAACTACGAAATTTAACTCTCACATGTATAGTAATAGTATATACACCGTATCATATAGGTCTTAACTAATCGTGTAGACGACATTGTATCCTCACATACAATGTCCTGCACTAATTTGGCCTTCCAGTCCTCTAAATTAATCATCTGATCTTTGAATTCCGACCTGTAAAGCTTAATTGCTTGATGAGGAAGAGCCAAGCCGGATGGTTGAAGAGATATTTCAACCTCAACCTTATAAATTAGTTGGTAGCTTCAAGACTCTACGTTGTTGGATTTGCTACAAGGCACTCTTGTCAAATTATATCAACGTCTCAACTTTACGTAAAAGAATAGACCAATCAATATGATATAGACCAAATTAATTATGAGAGACAAAAAAATCAGCTAAATAACGGAGGGAAAACATTTGCATTTAAGTCTCAAACTTGAAGGGAATTAGCCTTCAAGAACCACCGTGAAAAATGTCATCTTTAAACGGAGGATGCTTGTATCCAACTTCTCAAACTCTAACCTTCACCAGATTCACATTATCGAAAGCAAAATACCTATTGGAACACCGATCACACTGAGTATCAGCTGCATTTCAAATAGATAAGACTCATCGTCAGCATATGTTCAGAACTTTGAAGAGCTAATATTAAGTCAAAAAAATGGAGTTGGTACTATACACACTTTGAATGGTGAACATTTCGTGCATAATGTACAAATCAATATCTATATGTAATAGCAGTCCAGCATGGATGATGCTATACAAAAGAAAAACAGCTAGTCAGACTGAACAGTAAAGACCAAAATTTGCCAAAAAAGCATCTTCACGTATATTCAACCTTTCCCTGTGCAGAATGGTTAACCATATAGTTTGACGGGACACTATCACCAAAGAAGGCAGCTTCAATGGAACTAATCAAAAGTGCCCTTGTTAGGCTCACTTGCATATGATGACAAAACAATCCCAAATCGCTCATTACTGCTGTCACTTGAACTTGATGTAAATACTGATATACTCCAAGGCGGATTTCGTAAGATAAGAAAAACGTTGAACTACAAATCGTATTCCTCACCCCCAACTTTCATACCAACATCGATATTGCACTATATCCTATTTTCAATCACTTATGGCCCACCTAAACACAGATCCTGAAGGGTTGTCTAGACCAAAAAACTTACAATATAGTAATATACTAACAGTAGTGTTAAGGACTGTCGTTCAAGTGACAAATGGATATGATAAATACTTAGAGTATGAACAATAAAGATTATAATTCTATCCTGCCATTCATAGAACAATAACAGTACAAACATTTAACAGGGGTACACGTTTCAAAAACAAAATTGAAATGAAAGTTCGGTGGAAAAGAAATAGCTCTAAACATTTTATGTTATGGAACCAATAGGAAAGTCATTGAAAAATTACCATTTTTAAATTTTAAAACAGCACAGAAATTTTAAAAGTTGAATCACAAATCACAGCAAGAATAAAAGAGTATATAACAGAAGTAAACATGTGTGGCACCAACAAGAAACAAGCTTTAAGCATGAGCAGCTTTAAACACTACTCTAACTTCAGTTTTCTATTTATACTTGGATCGGGTTCCAAAAATTATGGAATTCATCAACCACTCTCCACTTAATCAATTCATAAGCTTGAACACATGCAAGTCAATGCAAACATAACTGCATAGAGATATCAGGTAGTTTTCGATGGCACAATATTAAATGTTGAACATTTATATCTGTGAAAATCTGAGGTATAAAAAGATGAAAAATAGAAGAGATATGGGACATACCATCAGACAGGCACCCCTCAAGTGTCGCTTAATATCTGCACGAGAACCTTATTCTTCTTGCCTGCAGATAAAAGGAGAAGTTTCCCGTCCACAATGTCTTCAGGTTCGATTCTCTTATTTTCACTATCAACTCTGGAATTGTTCAAGTAAAGCCCCCCTTGCTTCAACAGACGCCGGGCAGCAGATTTGCTGTCAAGCAAACCAGACGAAACCGAGAGATCAACAAGAGAGAGATCGAGGACCTGATGATAAGCGAAAGAGCAGGAGGGGACATCCTCAGAAATGGCTTTAATGGTGTTCCAGTCCAATTTAGTATCAGCACCAGGCCTCATTGCTTCAGTCGCCTTGAGGGCCTCCTCCAGACCATCTTGACCATGCACAAAACGGGTGACCTCCTCAGCAAGCCTGCGCTGAGCTGTGTTGGGCAAGTATCCAGGTCTCTTCATCTCGCTCTCCAACTGTTTGATGTCATCCATGTCCAAGAAAGTGAGAATCTTGAGAAACCTGACCACATCAACATCAGGAACAGAGAACAAATACTGATACAACTTGTAGGGAGACAACATGGATGGCGAAAGCCATATGGCACCATCTTCGGACTTGCCAAATTTGGTTCCATCACTCTTCAGTAGAAGAGGAAATGTCAAGCCATAAGCAGCAGCATCCACACGAAGAATCTTGCGTATGAGTTCAGTCCCTGCAGTTATATTCCCCCATTGATCGCTACCTCCAATCTGGACATTAACGCCTTCATTGCGAAAGAGGTGGAGGAAATCATAGCCCTGCAATAACTGGTACGTGAACTCAGTATAGCTCATTCCTTGTTCTGACTCCAACCTCTTCTTCACACTCTCCTTCGCAATCATGCTCCCCACTCTTGCAAATCGACCCACATCTTTGAGAAACTCTAACAACCGAACCTCTTTCCACCATTCATAATTGTTCAAGACGGAAACCCCACCCAGAATTCTCGTAATCGTATTGGTAACCCCTGAGGTGTTTTGGGACAGAGTGTCAAGGTCGAGCTCGGGTCTCTCCAAGCTCTTGCCAGAAGGGTCTCCAACACGAGCAGTGGCACCACCGATCAAAGCTACGGGGTGATGGCCACATCTCTGGAACCATGAGAGGACAACAATTCCAATAAGGTTACCCAAGTGCAAGGATTCGGCAGTTGGGTCGAAGCCACAATAGACTTTGAGAGGAGGGAGATTGGGGTCGGAGCAGGCTTGCCTTAGATGCTCGCTGGTGAGGGATTCGAGCAACCCTCTCTCTTCAAGAATTTCAACCACATTTGGACGCCCAGACGAGGACTGCAAACACCTGGTGGTAGAGAGAATGATTGGATTCCTCAAGTTATTACGTTGAAGGGTGGGTAACCTAGACACAGTACGGAAAGGAGGAAAGAAGAAAGGGAGACTACGGTAGTAATGGGAGTAGAGAAAGGCCTTTGAAGTGGTGGCAGCAGCCATTATTAAAATCCTGCAAGAAAAATAGAGATTTTCAGAACCAATAACACCTTTTCTTAATTTCTTTTATAGTCATAATCAAGAGTAATCCGCCAATTTTCCCTCTGAACTTAGGTCACTTTCAATGAAAAATGATATGCCAGAAGTAATGATACCGATGCCACTACTTCCAGTGGAAGTGAATGAAGAGCTAGCAAGAAGCCAGGAAAACCCACCTCTCAGAACCTTCAAACTCGAACACATTCTCTCCAAACAATGATTCTTTGGCACCCAGCCATCTATCTTAGTGGAAAGATTCTGTCAAAATTTTGCCAGTATCTCCTTTGTTATATGATCAAAAGGCTGAAATCTTAAACAAAATAACGAGTGAATTTTAAAATCAAATAAAAGCCTATATAGGCTATAACTGAGATTAAAGCCTAAACGGAAGCAGGGCATCACCTACAACCAGTAGCAGATCCAGGAATTTTTCTCCTACGGGTCAATGTGTAAAAGTTCTCAACTTTTTTGGGAAGAAAAATCTTACAAGCATTGTCCACAACAAGTTTTTTTGAAAAAAAAGTCGTATTATGGTTTCATTATCAATGATAGCAACAAAACAGTTCCCACGATAATATAGAGGTTATTAATTAATAGAGCTCTAAAACTTGAAATGATGGAAATTTTGCTCCAAACCTTAAATATTTTGAATAGAACTTCAGAAAAAGTTAAATCGATTAATAATGAACGTATCGAACAAATAAACATAACATTAACAACCCTCATGCACATAATTTATATCACCGTTTCTATAAAAACAAGAACGTCCATGATTAGCATACACTATGTTGGGGGCATAGAATACGGGTTGAAGCGATAAATCATTACAATTAAAAGAAGTAATCTATATTATATTGAAGGATTTCAATTCATTTTTCATGTAGGAAAGTTGACATACTCTTTTCTTTTTGACACACACTAGTTGTTTTATAAATGTACTAGACTAATTTTTTTTTTAAGTTCTTTTAAGGAAGGCTTCAGCGTGCACACCGCGCCGCAACTTGTGCAAGGAATAGGCAGAAGCGCGCAGCACATGCACAGACGCCATTGAGGCATTTTATCGAACATTTGGAGGGCAATTTTTAAGGCAGGCCCTAAGACTCCATGGGGTCAACTCCAGACCTCCCACAAAGAAAAAAAAACAAAAATTCCTGACTTGCAAAAATCCCTAATTAAAATAAATCAAATCAGAAATTAAATTAAACGAAGAAAAAGAGTATAACTGAAGAATTAGAAGAAGAAGGGTAGAATTTGCAGAGTACAGAGAAGAACTTACATTAAATGAGGTTTCAGGCGGCAACAATGGCGGATAGTCAGGATGACTCAGGAGGAGGAGGAGGAGGAGGAGGAGTGAAGAGCGCTCAAGTCTGGAGTGGAGGAGTGGCAGTGGCTGTTGTACTTCAGACTATCAGAAACGACTATTTTGGGACAGGATTGGGTTTTCTGCTTGGGTTTTTTGTTGCTAAAATGTTCACGTGATTCTAATTTTCTCATGTTACGGTCTGAAATTTTGAAATTGTATTAGTTTTTTTTTTTCTCTCTTTTAAGATGAGAGATTTTTTTGTATGTCTCGTGTAACACGTGTCATAATATAAGTGAAGAAATATTAAAAAGTATAACTTTTTTCATTTATATTATGACACGTGATCAATTTGTATTTCGGGTACATAAAAAAAATCTTTCTTTTCAATATCTAATTCTCCACTAAATTGACGATTTTTTTTGTTAATGTGGTGCAAATGTGGCTTACATGTTGGCCTATTTGAAATCATATGGTCATTACAACTTGGTACTACAGTTTAATGATATTATTTTTTACTTGTAAAATAAGAGCTCTCAAATTCGAATCTCGTGAATAGCTGCTTGGTTTTTTGTTTTTGCTTTGATGCAAGGGGTTAATTACTAATTAGATTTCCTTCCAGAATTTGCAGCTATGCGGGGTATTGATTAACGATTCTCATCAATGAGAGGAAATTAAGGATAATGTTAGTTACTAATTAGCTTTCCTTCCTGCTGCTGTGCGGGGTATTGATTAAAGATTTTCATCAATGAGAAGGAGTTAAGGATAATGTTAGGTACACAATATTTTTAGACCACATCTGTAAACCATAACGTGTAACTAATAGAAAATAAGTACACTAATCAAACATTTAAATAATATTTAATTATCAACAATCACATCGTATGACTTATAAAATATAACTTAAATAAATAATTTCCCTAGTATTACCTAAAAATTAAATAAAGAGTAAATGATAAATTTATCACTTAATTGATTTAATTATTTTTCTTTTTCCCAATTAATTAAATGCATAAACATAACACGTGTCATAATTTGGGTTAAGGGGTCAGCAAAAACGCACTTTTTGGGTTAAGTATAACTTTTTTATAAAAAATAAAAAAAAAAGATAAAAAATAAAATTTAATAGAAAAATCCGAGGTGTAAGGCTACCAACTCTAGTCTCTAGACTCTCTACTCAGCCGGTGACAAAAAAGGAATCATCATCGCAGAATGGCATACGAGGTTCAATTTCTCTCCACCTCTCTCTCCTTCCTCTCCTTCAACAAGGTAAGCTCTCCCCCTCCTCGCTGCTTTTCCAATTTACTGTTTGGTTGCCGAGAAAAAAAAACCAGAGTTAATCCAAATGTAAGACCAAGATATCAATCAATCAACGTCAAAATTCTTTACTCTTCTGCTTTTCCAATTTACTGTCTTTTTTTTTTTATTCGAAGAATTGTATATCGAATTAGGTTTTCGAAATCTGTTGCATTTTCTATCAGTGCTGCTGTGTAGCCATGGCTGTTGAATTTCTGGGTTGCACTCATAATTTCAATTGTTTGGCGTTAATTCGTTACCAGGCTGTGCTGCCAGACTTCAGACAATCAAAAGGTTTGAGCTTTTTGGCGAATTCGAAATTCAACGGAAGCAAGAAAACGAGAACTTTAATGGAGATGCAGGGAAATAGAGGTCCAATGACTAGTGACCACTCTGCAGTTAAAATTCCACATGTACTGACTGTTGCTGGCTCCGATTCGGGTGCCGGTGCTGGAATCCAAGCTGATCTTAAGGCTTGCGCTGCTCGCGGAGTGTACTGCTCTACTGTCATAACCGCTGTTACTGCACAAAACACTGTTGGCGTTCAGGTTGTTGTTTGATGTTGTTTTTCAATTTTCATCCTATGTTCTGTTTGGTTGCTGAGAAAGCATAACATAAGATAGAAAAGAAAAATATTTCTAGTGGTGATTGTTATCGTTCTTCTTATTTGATTGCTAGGGTGTAAACATTGTGCCCGAGGATTTTGTTGCCGAGCAGATGAAGTCTGTGCTATCTGATATGGATGTCGATGTGGTAAGTCAATGTTTGGGACTGCTATAGTTCTCACCTTCAACTGGTTTTATAAGCTGGCCTGTTTTTGTGATTCTTGTTCGAAATTCTTTGGTATCACCCAACATACCATGTATAAGCAATTGAAAAATGAACTGTATCCTAACTTATAAAAAAAACTAGGTCACAGGTCTACCAGGCCCAGGTCAACTTTCAAATCAACCATTCTACTACAATGACATATGTTCGACTGACCATCATCATGAGCTTATAGAATTGATTACTTTTAGTTTAGTGATTAATAATAGATTGTAGATTAGTTATATAGTGTGTACGTTTCTCGGCATGTCTATGTAGTAAATCAAGACATCCGCAAATATGAATTGCATAAAAAAGCATTTTGGTTCCACTGAGGAAAAGCAATGTTTAAATTTAATGGAGGCAAATAAGTGCATGTTTGAGCACGTGCTGTATTTTTGGATTTCTGCATTAATGGAGAAGCAGGTGTTGTATTTTTGGATTTCTGCATTAATAAGTCTGGATTCTGCAGAATGAGTGCAATGTATTTCACCAGATGTCAATGATAGTTTTCTTTTGCTAGATCACATTTGAAGTTTTGATCATATTCGTAAGCTAATAACTTAAGCATCTTCTGAGTAAGGACTTTCCGTGAATTAAGTTGCAATTACTACTTCACTTTGACTCAATGGACTGTAGATGTTGGAGGTAGACTAATTGTCTGTAATTGACTAAAAGTTTAATTCAGTGTCTGCAATTTTAAATCTGTCAGCTTTCACTTCCTCTGTACTTGAAGCATGTCTCTTTTGCAAAATTTTTTAATGAAGAAGCGGTATTGCTACTGTATTGGTTTTGATCTGCTCATGATATCATTCCTAGGTGAAAACTGGGATGTTACCTTCTATTGGCATCGTTAAGATTCTACATCAACAACTTAGGGAGTATCCTGTTCGAGGTAAGCTGTCCTAAATTGAACATATTTTTTTCTAATGTTACTAAAGGAGAATATTAAATGAATTGGTAATATCATTGAAGGCAGCTTTAGTGGTTGACCCTGTTATGGTGTCTACAAGTGGAGATGTATTGGCAGGTCCTTCTATTCTTGCTGGGTTCAGGTATGTCAATCCTTTGTGCATAAGATTGAGTAAATTCATAGTCCTGCCTTCTGGTTTTTCTCGCTTTATGAAAACCTATTGAGGGCCATGTGGTAGAGTGATTAGGATGTTGAAACCATCTTTTGAATGCAAAATGTGCATTCTGATCTGCTTGGCGAAAAAAGAAAATTTGAATTGGTGGGCTGTGCTCTTTGAATGAACATGGATAATTGCATAGTGATTTTATTATTGAATTGATCCATTTGTTTTTCCTTGTTTTATTTCTTGGCTAATCTGCATATACTTTCTTATAATTGTAATTTTCTGCCTGCAGAGAGGAGCTTCTTCCTATGGCTGATATAGTAACTCCAAATTTGAAAGAGGCATCTGCTTTACTGGATGGTGTGAAAATAAAAACAGTTTCTGACATGCGTTCGGCTGCAAAATTGTTGCATGATATGGGCCCACGGTTAGTTATTGGAACATGCTTGAGATCTCAGTTGTATCTTACTCGGACGATTTACAGAACTCTTGTTTCTTGCATTGTTGCAGTTTATTATAGTCCTTCCAACGTCAGTCAACTGTTGGACATGTTTTTAATCAAGCAGAATGTTGCATCAATACTAAATTTGAATGCATTGTGAGTACTGTTGAAATTACAAGAGAAGGCACTTTACTTCCCATTAATTCACCATTGCATAGTGGAACGTTTAAGGTGTAGAATTGCATTAACAAATGTAAATGGCTTTTGTTTGTTCTGACAAACCAAATTCTTCCATTACCTAAGACTTTACTAGGAATAGTTCATCATTTCACCTAGATAATCAACTAAAACACAAAGGTTCACGCTTGTAGTTTTTAACTATTTCCAGTATGTCACACTATTGTAAAACGAAGTATCCTTGATATTGTGTTCAGGCATTTGTACTAAATGGTCATGGTCATTACTTTTTGTCCATATAACAGTACATATAAGTTGGCTTCTTGGTTGCGTTGGTTCAATAGCTGTACTATGTATCCGTCTTTGATCTTTTTGACCTCACTCTTGAATCAGTGTGGGGATAATGTAAAACTGTTATCTTGTTTGAAATTGTTTGTTTGATGGGGCAGGCTATCATATGATAATGAATCGTGATATTGTTTGGGTTAGAGGATTTGGCCAGGGTATTTACTGTGTTTTCAGGCATGTGATTTTGTACGTTGATGTATTAGGACCCCCAAATATTGTATGATGAGTGTACAGGAAAACCTTTTCTGGACTTGTGGAAAATCAACTGAAATGCATCTATTTTCTTAGTAGATGGCTTGATTTATTTTTGGCATGTTTCTGGAAACAAGATTGCGTGGTCATGGACTATGGGTATCTATCCTGAAGCCTGATAGACTAATTTATTGGGTACTAGTAATCTGTAATTGTTTTGGGGGTGAATTAGTCTTTGGTTTCCAACAAACAGTCTCTCAAGCTCTCAACTTCTTGTTACAAGGACCTTTGACATATTTGGCAAGGTCTATGGCTCTGTGCCATCCTCTCAGTATGTTGTCACCTATGTACAACAAAGATGAGGAGACAATGACTGTTCAGGGGTAGGAAGCCCAATATCACAAGGTCTATCATTTAGGTTTAGGAAGAGTTGCAGTTAGATAATATTGACATATTATATCAAGCTAACCATTTACAGGATTTTTTTAACATTTATTTCTTCTCCCGTGGAATTCTGTAGTTTTCTTTTGCTCATTTCACTTGGTTTTTGCTTCATTGGGCAACATTTTTCACAGAATTAATGCAGTGTGATGGTTGGAAAATTTTGAAATAAAAACTAAGTTTCTTTGTGTTGAAACAGTAGTGTGTTGAAAAAGTTGTGTGTTAAAACGAAGTGCGTCTTTGCTTTTCAGAAATGTTCTTGTCAAAGGCGGAGACCTTCCTGATTCATTGGATGCCATTGATATCTTCTTTGATGGTAAGCTTAAGTCTTCTGGAACCTTCACCGATGGTGATACTATTCTTTCATCTACTTAATGCATGAGTGAAGTTCAGGAAAACTTAATGTTTAGAATTGATATTGCAGGCGAACACTTATATGAATTGCGTTCGTCACGCATAAAAACTCGTAATACTCATGGAACTGGTTGCACTTTGGCATCATGTATTGCAGCTGAGCTGGCGAAAGGTTCTTCAATGCTCAACGCTGTGAAGGTAATTACATATGTGCTTCTTAATTCTTATACATCATATGCTGCAGGGAGAGTAGATTAAAAAAACCTGGCTTTCTTTGTTGAGCACGAATTCTGAAGTAAGTCACACTCAAGAATAACAGAAGATAGTCATGGGTTGGTTTGATTCCAAATAGGGGGGATAACTTATGTCACATGTCTGAAATTCCACTTTCACTGTGTTCGGGTTGTACAGAGTGGAATAACAACTAATAAGGCATAATGTCCACTCCAATACCGTAAACTCACTGGACTGAAGATTCTATAACCTTGTCAGTGTTTGCTTTTTATTCTGCAGCCTTAAGGAATTTTTTTGTACGCTAGTCAATTAGTTACTCAACTGACAAATTATCAGTCCCATCTCTCCTCTTCCTCCTCTTGTTCGACAAGGCTTTTTTTTTTTCTCTATATGTGATTAATCTATGACATTTAGGCCTTCAGGATATTGCTTTAAGTTTTGATGCTAGTTGAATTACATTTTATGTTTCCTATTATCTCATACCCTGTTCTTTGCTGCTACTGCTGCTGCTCACACACACACGCACACACCAACAAGCAAACACAGAAGCACTGACATTCACCAATGCAATTGAAGACCCGGAACTATTGTCTTTTTTATCTTAATTTTTTTTATCTTAATTTTGGTAGGCAGCTAAGTTCTTTGTTGAGACTGCCTTGGATTATAGCAAAGAGATTTCCATTGGAAATGGTCCCCAAGGCCCTTTCGATCACCTAATGAGGCTCAAGCACAATTCTGGTAGACAAGTCAGATTCAATCCAAACGATCTATTCTTGTATGCTGTTACAGATTCGCGTATGAACAGAAAGTGGGGTCATTCTATCTCAGATGCTGTTAAAGATGCCATACAAGGAGGTGCTACAATTGTCCAATTGAGGTTTGTTACTCATTTAGTGCTCATCATAATTCTTATATACTTTAGGCTTTATGTCACTCTGATAACTTATATACTAGTGTTTTGGTTCTTCCATTTGTATGTATTAGTGCATCTATAACTATTCCTAGAGACGCCTTTAGGTTGATGTTCAGTCTTCATGTAATGTAGATGATCATTTCCTTTCTCTTGTGGAGTGCTATTTGTGCTTTCTATTTCAGTTTTTTCCGAGAATAATGATGATGAGTTAAATCCATGTAATTCTTGTGTAGAGTCAGATGCTGAGTTTACAAATATGCCAAACTTTATGAAGCAATGTTTAATCAAAAAAATCTACGCACCGACAACTTAAGGAGTTTGTGTTTGCTTTATATATATATATATATATATATATATATATATATTATCTATATGCATCATATGTTTATTGTTTCACATTGGGACTGCCTACTCGGAACTGTGATCATCTGTCACTGAGTCTTCTCATGTATGTTGTTTTTATGTATTCTTTTAGCCGCAATTAAGGCATCCACTCTTCAAGTTTCATGGCCGAAATTGAAATTTTCCCTTCTTGATGAGCATTTGTTTGGATTCATTCCCATAACTATGATTACGAGACCTAATAAATTTCTGCTTTTAATTTTCCATTTGTTGATTTTGACAATAATTTAACTTTGCTTTGCAGGGAAAAGGATATTGAAACCAGGGATTTCCTTGAAGCAGCCAAGTCATGTCTCCAAATTTGTCGTGCCCATGGAGTTCCATTCCTAATAAATGATCGTATTGATGTTGCACTTGCTTCCGATGCTGATGGTGTGCATATTGGCCAGTCCGACATGCCTGTCCATGTTGCACGTTCTCTCCTTGGCCCTGAAAAGATAATTGGTGTGTCATGCAAGACCCCAGAGCAAGCAGAGCAAGCATGGCTTGGTGGTGCTGATTACATTGGTTGTGGTGGTGTATATCCAACTAATACAAAGGAAAACAATCGCACTGTAGGCTTGGACGGGCTGAAAACTGTTTGTTTGGCCTCAAAATTACCCGTGGTTGCGATTGGTGGGATCAATATTTCAAATGTACGTCCGGTGATGGAAATTGGCGTACCGAACCTGAAAGGCGTTGCAGTTGTGTCTGCTCTATTTGACAGGGAATGTGTTTTGACAGAGACTAGGAAGTTGCATGCAGTGCTAACGGAGGCAACAGCAGCAGCACTAGTAAAGTGAAATGTACGGGAATAAGGCCTTGATTCAAATTTCTGTCCGAAAGTATAGTATCGCAATCTCTAGGGAGATTGTGGCACCAGAATAATTATGACATTCATTTTTTCTTGTTAGTGGTTAGAGAAGGCGAATGTATTCGTTTTTTGTCGGGTTCAACGCACCGAAGAAAGTTGATCTTGCTCGGTAGTCGAGTATGGACGTTAGTTTGCGTAGTATGGGACGTTTGGTTGCTCGGTATGGACGTTAGTTTTTTTTAATGTTTTGCAGAAGGGGATTCTGTATAATGTAATGCAGCAGAAGTGTGACATACTGCTCTAAATTAATTCAAGATATGTTATCATGTGCTTGGCTTCTGACTTGAGTTGGTTGATCCAAAGCTTCAATTATTGAAAACATTATTGAATATATTTTTTTTTCTTGAGTAGATTTGAAGAATATAAAAGTAAGCCCCTTTGCTGTATTCGAACTCAAGATCTGTCTGCCACAGTTTGTCGTTTGTTTTTACTCCAAAAGTCAACCCTATCCTGAGTGATGGGCTTTGAACCGTCTATATAGCTAGCGGTGTAACTTACGTTGGGTCAATCCGAATTCATTCATTTTAACCTGACTTCAGACCTGATTGGGCGGGTTTGAATGAAGTAGAAACCTACCCAAACTCAACCCGGTCTCAACTCAATCATTTATTGGGATGTGTTGGGTTGGGTTGATGCCTTTCTTGCTCGTGTCAACCCAATTCCAACCCGATTTCTTGCCCGATGTCACTTGAAATTTGTTGTTGGTTTTCATTTGAATAATTACGTTTCTTTTAATTAAAGTTGGTGGTCTTGTAATTCAATTTCAACTTTGCATGATTGAAACATTAGACACAATCACCAAGCTTTTTGGTTTTGTTTGTGTGGGTGATGATGTGTAAAATTGAATTTTAACTAGTACCGACGTTTGGTTCAAAATTTGATAAATCTTGCATAACAAAGTGTTACAAGATTGAACTTGACAAATTTGTGCAAACCCAATCCCAAACCAATCCCGCCCGAGATGCACCCCTATCTATAGCCTACTTCTGCCTATCGCTCTACCTACCCTCACCACTAGGCTAATCCCAATACAACGGTAACTTGGAAGTTTGGAAACCTGGAAGTGTGAGATTGGTTAATCTTTGAGGTTAAAATGGGGATGTCCAACTATTATGTTTGTGTTGATTGTTATCAAAGCATGAAAAAATTATGACACGAAGTAAAATATAAAAACGTTTTACCATCTCTAACAGAAAACTGTAAAAGGGAAGACAATCAATCAAAGGTTCAGAACAAAGCAAAGCCAAATGAAGAGATATATGGTGGTGCCAAAATATATAACAAAGAAATATTAACTTATGTTCTAACTGCATAAACCTCCTTACATACCATACCCCATTAGGGGGCAAAGTCTCCTATCCTTTGTGAGAATCTCTTGTTCTCGGATAAAACGATACAACACAGCCCGCTTAGGCGTTTACACCTCTCGCCCTCCGAGCCTCCCGCCTCCCTTAAATTCGAAAACAAAGACGAACAACTCAAACCCACAAGCCTTAACTACAAATTCTACTAGTGATACATCCAGTCGGTCTCAGGACAAACTATTGTTCTCAGCACCACACTATAATTTACAAAAGTTTGTTTATTGAAACACCATTCGCCTACGGAAAACCAAAAAAACTGACTGTTTATACAAACATGACAACGTTCTTGACTACGGAGATAATGAGTACCCGAACTTTATGGGTTCTCTGATATTGAGGAAGAAATTGGTCCTCAGCTGACGCGCACTTCTCCACTTGCATGTACTTCTTTGACTGTTTTATCATACTCGTCTTCTTCTTCCTCCTCGCCTTCTGCTTCATCCTTTGCATCACCATCTTCTTCTCCCCAGCCAAATCCTGCAATTGATCGAGAAACTGGGGGAGGATTTTTGGCTTCTTCCACTATCTTCATGATGTCTTCGATGCTTTGAAGGGAAAAGGTCGGGTTTTCTTTTCTGTAGTAGATGGTTTGTGCTGCATCTGTAAGCTCTCTCGGCAAGTTCTTTAAAAACCACGGGTGGTTCTTGATTTCTTTAATGGTGATCCTCTGAAACATGAATTGAAGCCAGTTGAGCACACCATGGAAGAGCATGAAAACAGAAAACAAAGCACTTGGCAGATAAGAACCAACGTCACAATCACTTGAGCTTTTAATGTTCAACACTAGCACAATGATTCAAACTTTTATAATTCATTTTTTTTTTCGTTTTAGGGGACACTTTGGGATGACAAAAGAAAACCTAGACAGGAGCAAATCAGATGAGACTGATCGTAAACAAAATATACGAGGACTTAGATGCATACCTCCATACTCTCATTCCGAAGGTTAAAACATTAGTTGGTTGATAAGACAACAATTACGTTTGAGGCATGGATTCTTGATTATCCCAAAGACTATCAAGGTAAAGATTCCAAGGGACACTTCATTATACGCCTAGTCTAGTAACATAATCTGAGTCAGACACCTATATACGCAAATTAATTTGACGGCATTCAGTCATAACAAGACAATGAGCCAATTGCCATTCACCTACAAAGTTCAGCAACCTAAAGCTTTCTTTTTTAAGTAAATATTATTGAAAAGTGCCCGGCAACATAGTATTATACATACCCTTCCTGGATTTGCAACAAAGATGCGAGAGAGGAGATGTTTACAATCTTGAGATATGTGAACATAGTCTGGGATCTTGTACTGAACAGCCATTATTTTCTGCATCAAAAGAATGAAAAGGAAACTATACAGTTAAAACGGAAAAAGGTGAATGACTAACTTTCAGAGGCTGAATAAATAGTAAAATTACATTAATGGTTTTCCTGAAATTCTTCGGATCTTCTTGGTCTTCAAATGGATAAGCTCCCACCAGCATAACATATAGGGTTACTCCACATGACCACACATCTGCCAACTGGATGAACAGAAACCAAAATCAGATAATTGAAGTAAAAGCTGTATACTATATTTTTTTTTTTGTTGAAAATTTCTATTTAAACTCTAAGCACAAAAGATTTGATGAACAAGTGTATAACATCATTTCACTTCCTGCTCTCCCCAGGCAGGAGAACGGTTGAACTCCCTGATTCCTAGTTGTCATGTAAATGAACATTGCTATTATGGAAGCAAATAATTGAGCAAAAAAAATGATGCTACACAAGACCTCTAATCTACCACTCCAAGTTTCAACTCATTTTCGCCATCATTAAATGATATACCTGCACCTTTAACCACCTACCTGGTGCACCAAGAAATAACATAAAGAAATCTTATGATGCAATCCAGAAAATTCCATTCATTGTAATGAATTGCTATCAACTGACCCTTAGAACAGTAGACAAATATCTTTAAAACTGTAGTGCATCAATTATCAGAGAAGAATGAAAATGACAACAATGCAAAAATTACTAAAGCTACCTTGCCATCATACTCTCTTCGAGAAAGAACCTCAGGTGCAATGTATGCTGGAGTTCCCACAGTTGATTTAGGCCTTGAATGCAGCAAGGATGACTACACAAATAAAGTTCATCAACTTTTATATTTTTATTGAAATATCAAAGCCTCTGACAGTATGGTCACTGTAGAATTAAACCTTAGAATAACCAAAATCACAAATTTTCAGGCGTGGAGCTGGGCTGCCATCCAGCAAGGTATTCTCCAGCTTTAAATCTCGGTGGCATATTTGCTGCACAGCAAGACAAGGGGCAAATGAGAATCACGGGTTAAGGGAAAAATCCATTGGAGATCAGGAACACAAACGACTCATATTATCTTTACCAGAGAATGACAGTAGCTAACTCCCGAGATAAGCTGCTGAAAAAAATATCTAGCCTGCAGAACCAACAAAATTTAAGATGACTTTGTTGCTTAGAAACTTAACAAATTAGCCAGATTGGACTACACACATTGGAGGGTTATCCAATCATAAGTATTGACATGCTATAAGTATAGCTATCATTTTCTTTATCATTTCCGGGATTTTATTAGGATACGAGTACAAAAGCTTTTAAAAATTGGAGCTTCCCATTAGTCAAGATCAGTGATCAAACCTCATCTTCACTGAACCTTCCTGCATTGCAAATCCTCTCAAAGAGCTCTCCACCAGCCGCATACTCCATCACAATAGCAAGATGTGTAGGAGTCAAAACTACCTGAAATTCCAGAACCTCATATTAGCCCACTGAAACTGATTAGATTTGATTTGGATCCTTGAGAGTGAACTTCAGAATGACGGAGACCATATCAACAAACACACACCTCCCTGAACCGAATGATGTTTGGATGGCGAAGCGATCTGTGGTTTATGATTTCCCTTGCCACATTCTCATCAATCTGCAACCAAACAATGAAACATACACTTAATCACATATACATATGATCATATGAAAATAATAAAATAATCTGCTTCTTATGTATTCATCGAATGAAATGGGAAGTTTCTAGCTTTTTCGAGAACCGTACTCCGAAATCAAACAGGTGGGTTTTCCTATATGGGGTTTATAATTCTAAAAGAATTAAACTTCAATGCAAAAATAAATAGTAAAAGGAAAAACAAAACGAACATGAACAAAAAAAACAAATGGAAAATGAAAGTTCACCAAAAAAATAATAATATGGAAATGAAATTACAGTGAAAATAAAAAAAGGGGGAAAGTAAGGACCCTGTGGCCGCGGTCGATGTATTTCATGGCGACGAGCTCTTTGGTCTCTTTGTTCCTCATGAGCCTCGCCACCCCAAAATTCCCAGATCCAATATCCTTGACAAGCTCGTACTTTTCCATCTTCTACGTTCGATTTCTTCTAAATTTTGCTCTTGAGGTTCTGTATACAAACTCAAAATTGAGCTACACACCTCGGAAGCTTGAAAGGATCAATTGAGGTCTCAGTTCATGGATCTCCAAGCTCACAGAACACCCAAACAGAGCAATTGGATCGAATTGGAGAAACCCAAATCCTGGAATCGAGATCAGCGTTCTAGAGAGAGAGAGAGAGAGAGAGAGAGAGAGGGATTGGGAAGGAAGGGAGTTATTGGATTGGATCACTTGCTGGATTTGATTTGGGGAATTAATTAGGGCTGGGGTTGCATGTGGTGAAGATTGAAAGAAAGAATTTTCTATTTGTAGAGAGAGAGAGAGAGAGAGAGAGAGAGAGAGAGAGAGCTTGAGGGTTGATGAGCTAGTGATGGATCCAAGATGGAGAGAGCTTTCAAGGGTAAGCAAGGAATCAGAAAATGCTTTTCAAAAATACAAACACTGGTGGTGAGCTTTCTTAATATATTTATTTATTTATTTTTGGGTATTTTTTTCATCGTATGTTGTATCACTTGTATGTGCATTCATGTGTACTTTAACTATGATTGCATGTGCATGAGTTGTGGTGAATTTAATTTCTCTCATGTTTCAAAACAAAGGGAATGAGATGAGACATGCCTTTGTCCCCTCTAAGAGCATTTCCACCCGTTGGTGGAGGGCAAGGACAAGGGCAGTGATTGCCCTCCGTGAACAGTGCTTGCCTTTGGTCAATTATACATGATACCTCACTTTGTAATTGTAGATGAGCTCATGTATAAATTATAATACAAGAATTCTAATTTGGTCAACTTTGTTATGAAAAGGCTTTTTTTTTCTTTTTTCTATGTCTTTTCTACTTGATTTTATCTCACATTTTCTCTTAATGCTCAAGTTTCGCCACTTCATTCTTTGAAATTTAATTTTTGTTTCACTTTATCTGAATGTTTGTCAATTTTAAATATCCGTTAAGTTTACTTATGTGGCATGAGTGGGCCCATTTATCACTAATGTGACACAAGTATCAGGCCCACACATCCGATCAGACGGTGCACAAGCGTTTCCTTATTGTCTTCTTCACCAAAATCTAATATTCAACATAAAAGTTATGGCTTTATGTTAATGATAACAATAGACATTAATTAGAACTTCATGCTTCAACAATTAATAGACTTGCAGGTAGACCTGTAAATTGGGTCAAGGCTCAAGTCCTACTCGGCTTTAAATTTTTGGGCCCTAGGAAATAAATGGGACATGCTAACTCTAAGTCAAATATGTAAGTCAAATGGCACAGTTCATGGGCCTAAAAAATTTAGGCCTATGAGCGGGTTGCCCAGTCAGGCTCTTTAATTATTATTTTTATTTAAGAATAAAAAATAATAATGTTGTTAAGAATTGAACTTAAAACCTTTTACTTTTATCAATTGTCAATTACCATTTGAACTAAGGTATTTATTTAGTTAATACAGTCAATTAAATTATATAAGTATTAAAAAATAAGTTAAATTATTTTTAAAAAAGTTCAAAAGTATTTAAATTACATTGGACCATATAGGCGAGGCCTAAGAACAGGGTTTAAGGGTCGGGCCCAAACTCGGCCATGGCCCGTCCTAGGGCCTAAAATGCCAGGGACAAGCTCTGCCCATTTAAAATCAGGTCAAATAAAGTCTGACCCTAAGACAGGATCTAGCCAGCCCATAGCCTAAAAAGTAAGTCTAGGCTCGAGGCGGCTCATTGTGCCTTGACTCTTTTTATAGGCCTACTTGCAGGCTTCACATGCATGTTGATTCCTCAAAGTGGAAGCATGAAAATAAATTGAAAAACTTTAAATTCCTTTCCAAGATCTTTGATCTAGAGATCATGCATGCATTTTTCCATGGTTGTTCACCACAGGGTTTGGACTCTTGATCTCCATCTTGAACCCGCAACACCCGTTGTAGATTTTCGGTTGCGTCCTCCCTATGATTGCCTATGTACCTCAATATGAGATAACGAGAACCAAAACCGCCATAGTTCATGGAAGTTGCCGATTTTGGTGGTGGTGGAAGTGATTGTGTTTTCTCTCTTAAAAACTCAAACTTTCACTTACTCTTCCCTCTAAAAAGAGTACTCTTATGTATAAGGACTCATCCTTCTCTCTCTTTTTCTTTCTTTCTCTTTTGAGAGAGAATGCATGTGAGGTTGAAAGAGTGTTGAGTGTTTCCACTCTTGCATGTGAGGATCAATGAAATGGAGAAGACTACAACTTATGAGAGAAGATGAATATTTTATCAGGATGAGTGTTCTTGATCCTTCACCCACCATTTCGTTATAATAAACCAAGTGGACATATTTGAATTTTGAATTAAAAACAAAATTCAAACACCATTCCGCTTGCAAGTTTTGTCACAAATGGTTGTTGGGCCCTTTTGGGCCACTTATGCATTTCACGACTTAAAGTAAATCTATTGGGTTGGGGACATATAGACATGGCTACTCTCTAAATTATGTCGAGACCCATTTTAGAGGTATAACCAACATAATAATTAATTAATTATTTCCTTAAGCTAATTAATTATACCCTAACTTAGGTATAGTGTGTGATCAACTTTGTTTTAAATCGACAAGGGGTAATGAGATGAATTAGACTCTTCTAATTGTTAAGGATCTCACAAACAATAATAACCCATCAAGTCAATTTAAGGAACAAAGTTATTCAGTTGTAATTGTAATGCAATACGATCCATCTCTAATAACTGGTACCCTTAATCCACTCTCCCTCATAATTACGAAGCAAACCACCAACACTTATGCGTAATTAGTGATGTGCACCGACACTTCTTTACAACTCCCAAGAGTATTAATCTTGACACAACCAAGTGTCAAACCTAACGGTTATTATTTAAATGTATATAAAATGTGTAATTAGTGGTGTGCACTAGAGAAAATTTGATGTGTAGAGAACACATACACATTTGGGTGTTGTGAAACAACAATGATCCATAACATAAGCCCAATAAACTTAGTCCCACTAGGACATAAGAAATAAACAAAAAGCCCAACCATAAAACCCAACCCAAAAGGCAAAAGATAATGAAATTAAATTAAAATAATTAAAGAAAAAACAATCTACCATTTGCCTCGTCTGTGAAGAGAGAAAAAAAATAAAAAATTAAAGAAAAATGAAAGATGCGTTCCGAAGTCGCGCAACTCGCAAACTCTCTTCTCTTTTGTTGTGAAGACTTTTGAGAGTAATTGAGTCGAGTCCGAGTGGCATCAGCCTCAGCCTTTGCCTCCTCTGCCTCTGGGAGAGATCAGAACACAAACATTACACCACCTTCTCGCTGACCGTCCAGATCCCACCCTCGCCGGCGATCGCCATGTTCTCCTCCGTCCGATCTCTCTCCCCCCTCCTCCTCTTCGTCTTCGTCTTCTTCCTCGTCGCCCCAGCGTTCGCCTCCGAGGCAGAGCACAAGGTAAAATTATTCCGCCCCCCTCTCTCTCTCTCTCCTCTCTCTTCCGTTGCGTTGCTCAAACCCTAACATTGGCTCTCTCACTAAATCCTGGTAGATCTCTTTGTTTGTCTTTGTTAATCTTTGAATTCCGATTCAGATCTGTAATTTGTACGGCTTGTTTTCATGTTACTGTGTAAGCATGCGTGTGTGTTTGTTAGAGTTAGATCTTAACTGGGTTTTGCTTATTGGTCGTATTGCTGCTGTTTCTGTCATATGGGTACCTGCGATAGGGCTTGTAGTGGTGAATTGGGACTTGCAATGGTGATTTCACTATAGGGCTTTGGTATCAAGATAATGGGTTCCAGGGGCCTCAAGGAAATCGATGACGAAATTTGTGTCCGCTCGGTTTTATGCTTGCATTTGAGTAGATTTATGCATAGATGCTTCGTTTAGCAGAATGAAAGACATCAATCTTGTCGAAAGTGCAGATCTTGGAACTTGAAAACTACTTTGTATAGATAGCTAATATTGCAATGTATGCATAACACTGAAAATGACATCTAAATCCGATCCAGCTCCACCAAAATAAGGTTGCAACTTGCAGGTCAATCTGCCATTGTAACACAAGAAACTTGCCTTGCGATAACAAAAAAAAATACTTTATGAGTGCTAATGTGCCGTCCATCTATCCATAAGTCTGGTTCCCATATTTGTTCAATGAACCCATTGATCCCCGACCTAGGTAATTTCAAAAGACACTTAGGTGGAGGCATCCTGATGCTCTAACGAAGCATTTACAGAGGGCTGGCTGCCTTGAATTGTAGATGTAAAAGATGCTAGGCTGAAGCCTTATTCTATATTCATCACATGTCAACTAGAATTTCACATACATTCTCATTCTATCATCTATGTAATTAATCTAACAGGAAACCATTTTGTTGACTAGTTCTAAGTTCACACTTTCCTGCGCTGGCTATGATAATTGATCTTGGATTGATCCATGCTTGATTTAATTCTAAATTATGTGTAAATGTGCTAATGCTCCCTTGCTTTCGTTTGCAGTATCAAACAGAAGAACGAGTTACCCTTTGGGTGAATAAAGTTGGGCCCTACAATAATCCTCAAGAAACATACAATTACTACAGTCTTCCTTTCTGTCATCCATCTGAAAATTCTGCTCACAAATGGGGTGGCCTTGGTGAAGTCCTGGGTGGAAATGAGCTGATTGATAGCCAGATTGACATAAAGTTTCAAAGTATGTGGACTTCCTTGCTCTGCTTTAATTTTTGTTGATGGATTGAGGTATTTGATTGCAACTTGATTTGTTTCATTTCTCTGTGCAGAAAATGTGGACAGGGCCACCATTTGCCAACTTGAACTTGACGATCAAAAGGTTAAACATTTCAAGGACGCAATCGAGAATAACTACTGGTTTGAATTTTTCATGGGTAAGTCTGGATAAAATTATTTAATACGATATTCATACATAGTCAGTATAAATATTGGTTTAGATTAAATTGAAGTATGGTGTTTCTAGATGCATATGAAGTTTTCGTTGGCAGTCCTGAGTTAACATTCCAAAACACTTATGGACTGTTGATTTACAAAGTTGGTACTCTTTTTGCTGTATTGCATGCATTTTTTCCTCCGGGGGAGTCGGTGGCGTGTTGGGGCTACAAGGCCTGCAATTTAGCGTAGTTACTGGTTCAATTCTCCCATTGATAGGACTTCATTGCATTCATGGATATACAATGTTCTGGAAAGCGTGAAACATATCTAGTGCATGGGAGAGAGGGATGTAGGAAGCAAAAGACTAGGGCAGAGTTATTGTTAAATCAATATTATGGACATTTCTTGTTCTTATGTTTGGACTACAATATATCTGATGCAATAAAATTATTTACTTAGATGTTTCCTTAGTCATAAAGATAATTAAGCATTGTGTGTTGTGACTTACGCGGTTGTCTTTGCCTCATGAGCTACATTCTAATTGTTGCCAAGATCAATATTACTTTACAAGAAACTTGAGGAAACTTGATGTTTAACTACAAGAATTTGTGTTAATTACATTTTCATGAACAATATAATGTCAGTATAGACTTAGGAAATGCTTAAAATTATCTGAAAGTGACTTTATTTTGTGTGTGAATCTGGATCTCTGTGGGGATCTACTGCAAGGGTTTATTTTCTCTATGTTTGGTGGTCAATTTGTTTTATATGGGGGCATTCACTGATCCTGTATTTTGTATCTTTAACATATTATCTCCCCTGGACGTTGCTGTGCTGGATACATGTTCAGATGATCTGCCTTTATGGGGTATGCAGTATACTCATTCCTTCCAATTTGAGCTCATGCTTGTGTTATCCTCTTATTAAATTGGTCTTCATCTTCTCATGATGTTCTAGGCTTTGTTGGTGAGTTGCACCAGGACAAGAACAGTGAAACTGACAAGCATGTCCTTTACACACATAAAAATATTATTGTTCAATACAATAAAGATCAGGTTTGCAATTCTCCATATCAGATGTGGCTTTTATAATGGGCTTGAGGGTCTTTGATTTTTATTATAGTTTATAATTTTGTAGATCATTCATGTGAATCTCACTCAAGATAGTCCAAAGCCGTTGGAAGCAGGGAAGAAATTGGATCTAACGTACTCTGTCAAATGGATTGCAACCACTGTCACCTTTGCACGTCGATTTGATGTCTATTTGGACTACCCTTTTTTCGAGCACCAAGTAAGAACTGACTATGTGTTTATTTGTTTACCTATTTTTCTTTCTGACATTGAAAGCGTATTATCTTAAATTCAGGAGAATTATGTCTGTAAGGGATTTTAACATTGGCTGCTTAATAATGCTAATATATATGTGTTTTTTGTTTTTTAATGAGATGTATGTACATTTTGCAATATGCAGATACATTGGTTCTCGATTTTCAATTCATTCATGATGGTTATATTCCTTACTGGTTTGGTGTCAATGATATTGATGCGGACTCTTAGGAACGACTATGCAAAGTATGCTCGGGAAGACGACGATCTGGAGACTCTGGTATGATCTAATGACTTTTGTTTGTAGTCATATCATATCCTTCTTATAGTTGTTTTGTTATTTTTCTTATGTTACATAGATAGAGTGATACAATAGATACTATCCTTGTGTGGTGACCCTTTTTAAAATGTGCCTATTGTAGGAAAGAGATGTCAGTGAAGAGTCTGGCTGGAAACTTGTGCATGGGGATGTTTTTCGGCCTTCTCGGAATTTGGTTATTCTTTCAGCTGTTGTTGGCACGGGTGCTCAGCTAGCGTTGCTTGTTCTCCTCGTCATCTTACTGGCAATTGTTGGGATGTTGTATGTTGGGTATGTTGACTGCTTGCTCAAAAGTACTTGGGATGCTATTTTGGATTATTGTGTTCCACTTTCCTAGTTTTATTTATTTATTTATATTTTTTATTATTTTCGAAACGTTTATGTTTGAATCATAAACATTTAAGTTGTGCATGCATATATGTTTGTTACTATTTGTTTATGTAATTAATGTTAGCCGAACTATGCATCGCCACGCATTAATAGTTCCCTGTTATATCTTGTTATCTCATTTTCCCATCTTAATTAGTTCATTACTATTTGTGGTCCTGGGAGGAATTTGCTAGAAATTTAATAATGTGTTCTCTTACATCATTTTTTTTTATGTGGTGTCTCAGGAGAGGTGCAATTGTTACAACTTTCATAGTGTGTTATGCCCTTACATCTTTCATTTCTGGTTATGTAAGTGGTGGGATGTATTCACGGAATGGGGGTACGTATTTCTTTGAGTAATATGATAGATATGCTAGTCATTCTGTTCAAGCTTTCTAACAAATCACTACAACCTTTATTTGGATATTTCTGAGCTTGTGTATAGGCCTACATTTCTGAAATATTACTCGCTGTCTTATCAGGTAAAAACTGGATAAAGTCAATGATACTCACAGCATCTCTATTTCCATTTATGTGCTTTGGGATTGGGTTCGTCTTGAACACAATTGCTATTTTCTACGGGTCACTAGCAGCTATTCCTTTTGGCACAATGGTGGTTGTTTTTGTCATTTGGGCATTCATCTCTTTTCCTCTAGCACTTCTTGGTACAGTTGTTGGAAGAAACTGGAGTGGTGCTCCTAACAATCCTTGTCGTGTGAAAACCATTCCTCGTCCTATTCCTGAGAAGAAATGGTATTTAACCCCATCTGTAGTCTCAATGATGGGAGGACTTCTGCCCTTTGGAAGCATATTTATCGAAATGTATTTTGTCTTCACGTCCTTCTGGAATTACAAGGTGAAATTTAAATAACTATGTACTGTTTATAGGATAGACTTGCTGATTAAATAGATCTGAGTACAAAATAACATTACAAACATAGGCAGTGCATGCCATTCCTTAGAGTTGGACAAAGTTACAATAGTTGGAGTCATTATGACACCAAGCTTGTGAAAATTGTGGAAGTCATGAGGTTCATTACCTGAATTTTATGTCTTGAAAGCAATGATTCCTGGTCTCTCGGGAATCATTTGTTTGTCAAAGACATGGTGAAGTTCTGTTACAGCACATATGAGAAGATTTTATGTTGTCTAGAAAGCTGTTAGTCTATTGTGCCAAAAGTGCATGATACTTGTTGAGTGTTGACACTGTGATTAAAATAGTAACGTATTTCTTGGTCTTTGTGGCTCAACAGGTGTACTATGTCTATGGCTTTATGCTGCTTGTTTTTCTGATTCTCATCATTGTTACTGTATGCGTGACAATTGTGGGGACATACTTCTTGCTTAATGCTGAGAACTACCACTGGCAATGGACTTCTTTCTTTTCTGCTGCATCAACAGCCGTCTACGTGTACTTGTATTCAATATATTACTACTATGCAAAGACTAAGATGTCGGGTTTCTTCCAGACCAGCTTCTATTTTGGATACACTTTGATGTTTTGCCTTGGGTTAGGAATCCTCTGCGGTGAGTTCTCTTATGCACTAACTTGACTTTTGTTTTCATTTCATGGATTTTGATATGTCAAAATTATATTCTGCTCGACTCTATCTCCCACCCAACCAGTATGGCAGCTGGAATGCGGGCGATCATTTTGTTGACCTAAGTATTTAAAGGCTTTTTTTTACATTGCTATCATTTCTTAATTGAACAATATACTTGACCTGAGCATTAGTTGCCAAGTTACTAAGAAGAAACGTCTCTTCTTGAGTGCCATGTTCTCCCACCTTCTGATTATAAACACTAGAAACGTAAAAGTGGCAAAAAAAATGTTCTAACTTGTGTTTTGTTTTTTTCCTTTTCAAATGTGCAGGAGCTGTTGGATATTTGGGTTCTAATTTGTTTGTGAGGAGGATCTACAGAAACATCAAGTGCGACTAGAGCATCTCAGCGAGGAAATGGACCTGATGGAGCTTCTCTGAGTAGATTGGCCGTTGTTGAGGTACGTGGTCAGGGATGGGGATCCAGTAACCACTACAAACTGAAATCGCAGGGTTTGAGGATAGGGATGTATTCTTTCTCTGGACTTGGGAAAGCCCTGAGATTTTTTTTGTTTTCCCCGGCTGTAAGTGAAAGCCTTAATTTTAGATTGCAGAGATTGTTTTATAATCTAAGGAAGTTAGCGAATGTCGAACTCCCGTTATTTTATTATTTTCTTTTTTTTCGACCTTTTACAAATAGGTGCCCCCCCCTCCATTACTGTTTCTATCTGTATGTCTTTGGGATGGATGGAAACGAGGGGGCGGACTCTCCGAAAATGAACCTTTGATTCTGAGTTATGTAACGACTTGTGAATTTTGATTCCATATGTACCCTGCGTATATAAGTGTCATTGTCTGAAACCTCACATTGTGTCTCTCTACATCTTTGCATGATTCATTTCGAGTATTTCCTTTCTTTTAACCTGATATGAATGACAATTGGGGTGATTCCGTAATATTCTGTCGCGTCGATAAAGAAAATTACGGATGAGCATGTCTCTAGCTAGCAAGAGCCGATAGCAGTAGGTCCTTTCCATGCCGTAAACGAGCTCTGTTTTTCGACTTGCATGTTGTGCAAAAACTGCTATGCGCTGACATAAATCTTGGATCTTATTGTTAATCTCTTGTTTGACAAGTAATGCTAGTTTATGATAGCCCATTGTTGCAGATGGTGCGGGTTTGATCCCCACTGATTTTTTTCCTTCCTAACAACTAACTATTTAGCTCACGTTGATCCCCATCGATTTTCTTTCTTTCTAACAACTAACTATTTAGCTCATTAACGTTATCGCTTTTCTCGCTTTTCCCAAAAATGATAGCCTAGTGTTATACCAGGTAATGCTATAGTTAAACCAATCTTGGTAATTTTAATTTAACCAGTGGTGTAGATGATGACACGTCCTAATTTTGTGGATCCACTTGTTCCTGTATTTGTAGGTAGGAAGGGCGGGTCTAGAACTTTCTAGGTTGGTATGTGTGGCCATAATGTATTTTGATCCCACCCCCACAAACCAAGAGCAAATGTTAACCTCTGCGTTATATACTGGTTTATCTTAGAACCAAAATTAATTAATTTTAATCATCTTCGTTTTCTTGCTTCTTCCTTTTCCTGAATTTTAATCTACTACTTTTGTTTTTGATAATACGTAATCTACTAAAAGAGAAGGAAAAATTTTGGGCGGTACATATTATTCAATGGTTCGGCTGTTGTATTGTCCCAAATTAATTTGCGGTGTGCTCTAAATAAATTTTAAACTATTCAACAGTACGTGTCATTAAAGTTTGAATAAAAAAAAATCCAAACCTTAATATTAGAAGACATACACACTATTCTAACCAATTGGCGTACCAGACACACTGATCTAGCGAACCGATTTAAAACGGAAATGCATTTTGAGCTACTAGTTGAAATGTTGAGAGGATTGTGGCAACCACACGCTGTCACTCCTCCATAAGTCCATATGGTTCTGTGGGGATAATAAAAAGATAGAGTGAGCCACAAGATGTTGCCACGTGGCAGATAAGGGTTGATGCCACTTCATCCCTCTCTCTCATTTGTAGCCACACTATTTCCACAAGCCATCCCATTTATCATCACTACTAAGCCTTTCACTCCCACTCTCTTTAGCCACAACACAAAAGCCTTGCAACCAAAGCAAACCAAAAAAACATGGCAGCCACAGCAGCAGCTCTCTCAGGCACCATGGTCAGCACCTCCTTCCTCCGCGGCCAACCGATGACCAGCCTGCGGTTATCCCCCAACGTCGGCCAGGCCCTTTTCGGACTGAAGGCCAACCGCGGAGGGCGTGTGGCAATGGCTGCCTTCAAGGTGAAGCTGATCACACCAGAAGGGCCACTGGAGTTTGAGTGCCCTGACGACGTATACATTCTCGACGCGGCGGAGGAGGCCGGACTTGACCTGCCCTACTCCTGCAGGGCAGGGTCTTGCTCCTCGTGCGCCGGCAAAGTTGTGAGTGGGAGTGTAGATCAGTCGGACCAGAGCTTTCTGGATGATGAGCAGATTGACGGTGGATTTGTGCTCACTTGTGTGGCTTATCCTTCGTCTGACGTCACACTCGAGACCCACAAGGAAGAGGAGCTTACTGGTTAAGTGCTTTTGAGCTTTTTCATGATGACGTCATGTTTTGATGGCTGCTGGCTGGTTGGATCTGGCTTAGTTTGTTTCAGGATAAGGTTGTCTTGTTTCTAATTATATGAGTTGCTTAATGTTTTTGTACTCTCATTTGTGGTATGAAAATCATTGTACCTTGTAAACTCACCCTTATATGAACTCTCTCTCTCTCTCCAACGTTTGTTAGAAAAAGTTAAAAGTGTTTTTGGGTTGCGAAAGGATCAAAAGGGAAGAACTTCCAAATGCTTTTCCATGAAGCGCTTTGGTTTTCATCAAAAATTTAAAAGTACTTGTAATAAAAGTGCTTGTGAGCAGGTACCCTCTCAGTTTTCTAAGTTCAAAAGTGAAGGGCATGTCTTCAAACCAGATTTAATTGACAATGGGAATGAATTTTCACATTGCTTAACAGGACATCAAGTGTTGAGCCATTTTCTAAGCCTAAACAATGCCGGCATCGTCTACTAATCCGTAATCGGAATTGTAGAAATTGAAATTAGGAGTTGAATGGGGAGGAGTCATAATCGGATTCCTATTGATTTTTATTACGGATTAGTAAACACCCCGTAAAGTTCTATTTCACAATGCCAAAAATACATGTGAAGCCTTCAACTGGCTAAGCTGTCAAACAATACTTAGAACTCTTGACTGACAAGTCAAGAACTTCATGTTTTCTGAAACAAATCTAATAGAGTATCCGCTTTTTCTTCCACTCCATTGCCTTCATCATCTTCGTCGCTGTTCGTTGGAGGCTGCAATGCACTCATTCTTACCGATTCAGATAAATATTCTTGCACTCGAAATGAATATTCATGTTGAGGTGGTTCGGAGGTCTGTAGAACAGCCTCGGGTTGCTGTTCCATTGGTGCTACTGTTATTTGATGTAGGGAGTCCAATGACGAGCTCCGAGACAAGGTACCAGATGCAACGGTTATCTCATCCCTCTCGTCAACTGTTGTATCAAGTGAACAAACGGACCTTGTTGCGTGTGAGTGTTTAGACCTCTCCTTTACTCGCTTGCACCAACTATGGAGTGACTCTCTAACACTCTCAGCAACCAGAGCTTTCTTACACTGGGATCCCATCTGCAGTCACCAAATAGCAAGAGCTTATCATTAAAACAACTCATTCGTGCGAGCTGAAGGATTTCTAAACTTCTGTGTCATCCATAAGTTCCCGTAAATAAGAAACCGTTTGTTTGTTAGGCTCAGGTAACAATCCCCGAAAGTGTGCAGTCATGTGCATTGCGCAAAATTCTAACGTAAATCATTGAAGAGTTTAAACAAACCTGTGTAACAATTACGTTCAGAGGCGCTGTGCTGTAACTACACCAGAACTGAACAAGAACACTGCAAATTTGCAATTCCGAAAAATTAAGAAAAATATTGTAAGATACATATTACTGGTACTCCAACAAATCCATAGTCAACCTATGGGATGGATTGACATTAGGATCCTGTTCATATGTATCAGCATGACCGGAAATTATTGTGTTGTCAAAGTACACAACATACCCGGAGGTCAACCGAATAGCGATCAATAAGTGGTTTTTCATGAAGCACGATCTCTCCTTAAGCCCCCACTGCATATACAAAGAGGAAAAGTTCAATACAATTTCCACGATCTCTGAAATTTCATCCGGCCAATTATATATCGTTACACGAGACTAATGTCTTACCAAGGACCAGAGAAATGTCGCCATCTCAAAGGCATTCTGCAGTCACGCACAAGAAAATCAGTGAGGATTAATATCATGAAGAGTGCGCTCTAGATCATAAATGACAAATACGATTAAAGACGTAAGATATCCAGTTTCAAATATTCATAACCTGAAATATGATGAATTGTATCAACCGCAACAGTATCACTGGTTTTCCAAACCAAAACAAATCGTCACGTGGCTTTACTTGAGTCCCAGTAGTTGGCCCTGTTTGTTCCACTTCAAGTGCCAAGGAAGAGACGACATGCTGGAGTTTCGTACCAACCAGCATGACAAGCTTTGACATGAAAATATATTGAACGTGATCACTCCGAAAGAAAAATGAGAAGGAAAGTTGTTATACTCTACTTTAAAACAATGATAGCATGTATACTTACAATGGCAGGGATGAAAGAAAGCCAAAAGTAAATATCCAAACCTGCATAAATTGGAAATATGTCAGGGAATAAGGCTCCAGTATATATATATATATATATATACAAATCTATTTATTTGTGTTCGGAAGGTACAAGACGTTACCATGAACATTTACGAAAATGCAGACTATGGAATATCCCCAAAGTGGCCAGCTGCAAAACAAAAAAAATTATTCAGATACAACAACCTTCATCCCGTAAGATAATTAAGATCATACTATGAAATAAATCCGTGTTCAATATTTGATTACAGAGGTATAAATTCAGTAGAAGCGCAAACCATGACAACTCAAGTACATACGATGATACGAACGATGCTTAACTTCCAACTATCAGAATAAGATAGTGTGGTATAAAGTTACGTAGAAACGAATTATGTAATCCAGAAAAGTGCTTACCTAATACCCAGAATGCCCTGAAATTCATCTTCCATACTCCGGACCATGTACTTATGAAAATTATAAGAAAGCGGAAGTTTGTGCTTCTGCAAATTATGAACACATAAACAAAAAGCCATGAACATTAAAAATCCATGAGAAGGGATGATATTCGTCCGGTGAACAAGAGAGTCAACAGAAATGCACTGGTGTTACAAATATCATAACGCCTAGGTGATTAAAACACATTAAGATCTGCAACTTTATGCAGCATATTCGCTCAGATAATTCGAGGTTTCTAGTGCAATATAGAAAACTGAAGATCATGTTTGCTAACGTTTTTGTTTTACAGATGAAATAAAATGAGAAGACAGACAACAGCTTAAAAATACGAATACAAAGAAAAATGATGTGCCGAATTGTCTTGTATTTATTTCTCTATATATAGTTGGATACAATAAATTTGTTGGCTTTGGCAGATAAGCCTAGTAGGAAACCAACGCGTTCAACTAAGGGCATCAATAATAAAATACTCACACTGATGAAGCCCAAACGCAGAGCCAAGTAATCTGATCTCTCTATAGAACTCTTAAATTGTCGCAGAAAGCAGAGCTGCAGCATTAAGATGCAAATCATTACTTTACAGACATTCAAAAACCCAGGATATCAAAGATTTTTAGCAAATAATTGGAGATAAGGATCTGATCCATATTGTCTTTACAGTAAAGAAGTTTTGACTACAATGTGTTTTAACAGTTGTCTTGATCGGAAAACACTAGGAAAATGAACTCAAAGGGGTATGTTTCAGCTCCCTTTGTTTTTATCAAATCTTACAAAAATTTGTTACCATTATTGTTTGTGAAAAGGGAGAATCAAGGTTTAACATATCTTTCATATTCAACTCTCAGTCAAGACTTAAGACAGAAACACCGTGATAGAAAGGGACAATCAATTCAGATCTTTTATAACAAGGATGATAAGTTACCATCCAAATCAGAAGCCGATTCCTGCTCCATGGATGAGATGTGTGATGGAAAATAAAGGTAGACTGCCGCCTCATGACCTTGTTTTTCTTTGCTAAAGAAAAAACCAATTGATTAATAGGCTAATATAGCCAAGATAATATATGTACTTCAAAGACACGCAAAAATAGTGCAATCAAGAAGGCACGGAAATGCACTAGAAGTTCAGTTGAAATTTGAAAAGAAGCGAAAAATTCACAAAATAAAACCTCTGAATTTTACTCATCTTCTAGACTCCAATGCTGAAGCAGAGGCTAGTGTTAGTTTGTGTGTGTGCGCGCGCGCGCGCACGTGCGTGCACGCGTGTGTTTGAACTCACATCAGCCAAGTGCACATCGTCTTCCCCACCAGTTTGTGTGATTTGGTTGTTATTAGAACCCCTTGACAATGAACTAATATTCTTTCCCATATCAAACTCCTGGGGAAAATATTCTCAAGTACCAATTTCTAGTTTTCGACCTAGAAAATTCATCCCAACAAGACAAGTTCATTTCTTGTGTCCAAGATAACTTCTCTCGGCCCAGTTATCTCAATAGCCAATTTATTGGTTTAGACTTACCAAAAAGAAACCCAGGCCTGCTGCAGACAGAAAGGTTTGTACCTTTCTCATTTAAATTAATTGACAAATGTACATCATTAATGTTAGGTAGTATGAGACATCGCCATATTTGATTTTGCTTAATCTGATAAGGTTACAGGTTCACAAGCATCAGGTTATCCAACACTATTGACCAATTTCTCCAATAAGATAAGGTGTCGTACGGCCTTGAAATTGACCTCAATTAGGCTATTGCGTCATACCAATTGAGAAAAATTTCACCAGCATAACAAGGCTTTTTATAGATTCAGAAGTTGCTAAGTGAGTGCAGAACAAATTCCTGGAGGCAACTTAACAATCTTATTTTTCATTTTTTCGTGTACCTTGAAAATTCTCATCAGCCAATAAGATCGCTTGATTTTCCCATTTCCTCCAACTGTAAATCTGCAAACATGTGTACAAATTCAGAAGGCAGTGGACATCACAAGGAAATGACACTATAACTTTAGTCTGCACGGTACTTGAATTAGTTTGCAAAATCAGGATTAGAGATAAAAAATTTAAAGTAAGCATATATCCAGCCAACCCTAATGTTGTTGTTACTAATCTCCCTACGAGTAAATATATTTAGCGGTGCAGAGTTTGAAAACTGCCCCTAAAGATTGCACCTTGCTCATAGCCAAAGCAACAGCCAAACAACTATACAGCACATGGGTGATCCCAAGAACGAACAAGAACCGGTGCAGCTGCTCCAATCCCTCGTATGAAACAAATGGTTCACGGCCCTGCAATTAGCCATTGGAACTTGTAAGGCGAATGCATCCACAAATATTTCAAAATATAACTTCGGAAATCAGTTTACCTCACCACATTGATGAGAAAAATCATTTAATCCACTTGGAATCTCAGTCTTGTTGTGAGAACTTTCAAGCATGACATGCTCCTTGGTGCCGTAATCTTTCTCAGAACAGATGTAAAATTGACTGGTGAACAGGGAAGAATTTACACAAATCTCAGAGATCCATCTTGCCGATTGTGACAACAACAACGATATTAGGCCAAGCAGCATCAACTCTGTCATGAAAACCAAATGCCAATTAAAACAAGAAAGGAAACAAAAGAATTCAAACCCACATTGTCACAAACACTAGGGATATTAGAAGTCTATCACTTCTCAGTCCCAATAGACACTCAAAACTCGAACCCGAAAACCCATCTATCGGATGCCAGCATTTACTCAACATTTTAAGAAGTTGTACTGTTAGAACTTAAACCCCAGGCTCTACTCACCTTCCTTAATCTTCTCTAAAGAAGCAAACAGCGCTTTCCTCCTAGTCTTCTTTAACCACTGCACACAAAAGAACACAAATCACTGTTAAAAACTAAGATTGAAAGATCTTTAAGTCCAAAAATTCATAAATGCCTTCAAGAACTTGATAAGCTCAATCAAAATAACCCTCCATCACATCAACATTCAAACTGATTTCCTTTCTTTTCCTGCCCTTTTCTCAGCAACTAAGCATAGGAAACTGTTGACATGTCCCACATCGAAAAATTTAAATCGCCATTATATTGAATGGTTCTCCTACTAATTACATCGAGGCCTTTTGTATAAAATGGTAAGACCCGACGCCTATTGGACTACACGGGTGGTTAAGTTGGGAACAATATCAATGTTGATTAGTAGTGAACCACTGGACTGTCTCTAAAAGTTTGACAGAAACTTGTGAACTAAACTAAACACGTAGGTCTGTGGGTGTCACTTGATGAAAAATCTAAAATCCAAAACAAAATTAATTGAGCAAATAGAGTTTAATGAGCAGGTCATGTAGCTAGCTGGGTCCCAGACATTGAAGAATCTACAAATCAGCATTTCATCATCATTATTCCTTACACAACTCTTCTCATATATATCTCTCCAAACTAAATAAAGATGTATGCCAGATAGCTATATCAATATGGGTCCCTAAAAAATAAATTTAAACCCATAGTTCAGAACTATAAACGCATTTATTTTCTTTAAAAACATAATAAATTAGATACAGCACTACAAATGTGAACAAAAAGGCTTCGTCAAGTTGGCTAGAGCACCGGAAGTTCAAATCTCATCCCCGTAATTTAAATTAAATCAATTAGAATATCGCTCGAATAAAAAATATATTAAAAAAAATAATTTACAGAACTAGAAATAAATTAGCTTTCTCACAAACTTTTCCCAACCAAGCAGAGCAAGCTAAGACATTTTGTTACCTTTCCAAATCTGTAGATTGACCTCTCCACCAGAAGGCAGACAACGACCATAACCGTAATAACCGAAGCAACTGAATACGTTGGTGTCTCGGCCAACGACCTCTGTTGCTGTATCACCTCCTCCATTTCCTCCTCCTCCACGTACCAACTATCAACAGTCAACAGACAACCATCAACTGTTACCCTCAAAGGTTTCGACTTTCTTAATGTTTAAGAAAAATGGCAACTTTCTGAAGAAAATGGAAGCTGCCCAACAGCCCAAGTGGAGAAAAAAGCAAGTAAAAAGGGAAAGGAAAGATCCAGGAAATAGGAAAGTGGGAAATACTAAGACCACGTTGTTATGTAATATATTAATGTTGTTGAGAGAGAGAGAGAGAGACAGAGAGAGAGAGAAAGGGTTTGAATAATTGAATGTGAAAGTAGTAGGAGGATCTTCTTCTCCATTTTTAACAATCTAAAGTTTATTGCATTAGTTTTATCCTCTTTTTTTTGTCTGTGTTGTGATTTTCTAAACAAACCCACCTTATTTGCTTTGGAATTGCTGCTGCTGCTTTCTCTCTCTCTCTCTCTCCTTCTCTATGTGGATGTGATGGTGTCGTATGGTGCTGCAAGTCTTCTCCAACCTACTCACATGGAGATTAGAGAAGCAGCATCTCCCTCCCTCCATTCCACCATTGGTAGGTTTTAAAGATCCAACGGTCCGTTTTTACTTAAGAAACTGGTCGTAACATCACAATTATGTGTTTTTGGGTTCCAAAAGCACTTCAAGTGCATTTTGGAAGAAGCACAAATTATGTGATTCTTGCACGAAACGCTTCAAGTGCTTTTTTATGATTCACTTGCATTTTTACTTCGGATTTGTTCCAAAAACACTTTAATTTAAAAGTGCTTTCAGTCATTTTAAAAACACTTATCGCAATAGATTAGGTGTTTCTATATGAGCCATGACATGGTACAGAATGCCCAAATCCTTGAAATCTTTTGTATGTGGCCGTGCAGTTGCTCGTCTAATCACTTCCAATTTAGCCTAAACGGAATTAATAAAATTTTACAGTCACATGGCAATGAAATGTTTTACTTCCAGAGGAAAAAAGAAGAAGAAAGAATTCCAATGACGTGATATCAGTTCTTTTCTGAATTCACCATTCATTCAATGTAATTCTAATTGCTCTTACTACACAATACACATATAATTCAGTGTTGAAGAGGCAAAAAAAAAAAATTCTATGCGTGTAGCACTAGGAGGGGATGTTATACAGGCTTTCCTGTTCTGATGTCCGAGGAAGGGGCAGAGAAGTTCGAAGGTAAATTTTTGGTATCATACTACGTTACCATATTCAACATGATAGTCCTAAATCCCGATGCTAACCCTTCCATTTAATCTTAACAGGTTTATGTTTACCGGGAGTAATTTTCGTGTTTCCAGATTCTTACATTGATGTAGAGAACAAGCGACATGCTGGTAAGATTCTAATGATTGTTTTCTTTGAGAATAATCGGTTGTAATTTGTTTGTACCATACTTCATCAATCCCGAAACTATCAAGCACCGGTCAACTTTGTACTTTCGGAGACCCACTGAAGGGTTTGTTGAGGCATCCTTGCCGAAGCACACGAGCTTCTCTCTAACTAGGAGACCAATCACAATGTGACATGTGTCAACACCGGAATAAAGCTCGTAAAGTCCTACATTGACCGCGGACGAAAACAGGGGACTCCCCGTCAACTATAAAAGGAGATCATTCTCCCACAATTAAACCCTTATGATCTTAGACCCTCTAATCCATTATTAGAACTTACTAATGATGATTTATGCAGCTTAAATCCCTGTATCATGTAAACTTTACATTATTAATGAGAACTCATCTACCTTCGTGGATGTAGCCCAACTTAGGTGAACCACATACATCTCGTGTTTGTTTCCCTATCTATATCTCTTTACACATTATTTTCACTCAACGTGAGCAATTTAGCGAAATTTAGCGAATGTCACTTCACTTTACACTTTACGTTGTTCCGAAGTAAATCTAATTTGGTGAGTGAAAGTTCACTCACCAATCTAAAGTTTATTGCATTAGTTTTATCCTTTTTTTTGTCTGTGTTGTGATTTTCTAAACAAACCCACCTTATTTGCTTTGGAATTGCTGCTGCTGCTCTCTCTCTCTCTCTCTCCTTCTCTGTGTGGATGTGATGGTGTCGTACGGTGCTGCAAGTCTTCTCCAACCTACTCACATGGACATTAGAGAAGCACTGAAGCAGCATATCCCTCCCTCCCATTCCTCCATCGGTAAGTTTTAAATATCACCATTTGTTTTGAGGAGATGATTTTCACACATTTTTTTAGCTTTTTACACATTTATGTTTAATATTGGTAGTTGATTTTGTTTGATTTATTTAATTCAATGAACATAAATAAATAAGGATATGTGATAAGGTAAAAAGGGGCTCCATCGGTCCTAATAGCAAAGGGCAAGAGGTGGGCCCAAGGAAGCCCAACCTCAAGCCTGAGCAACAAGCGCTTGAGCTTGCGCTAGCAGGCAAGGTGACGTTAGCCACAATGAATTTTTTTTTTGAATTAGGAACGCACGCGGGCAAGGGCGAGTGGCCCGACAGTTTCTATCGCATGGGACCCAAGCACGTTGGCTGATGCAGATAAAGCTAACGGCTCTCTAACGTGGCGCGTTTGTAATGAATCTCAACCGTTGGGTTTCCAACGGATATGACCAACAAATCATTAAAAAAATTAAAAAAAAACTTTTTCTTGACCTTGCTCAACGGGTGAAGTCTTACAAAGACAAGTACGTACTCTTTTGAAAGGACAAGCACTTGTTCTTGCTCCTATCTACCGGCCGGGTGGAAGTGCTCTAATAGCAGTGAGCTCTCTAAAACCCCAAGAAGGCCAGAACTCTCAAACCCCTAGCCATGGCGCTGAGCTTTCTCCGCCTCCGCCGAGCCTTAAGCGGTCTCTCCACCCTCCACCGCTCTCTCTCTGCAACCTCCGCACTCACAGCTCTACACTTTTCTTCCTGTCCTCTATTTCCAGCCCCCACCTCCGATAAATCCCCAGCATCGCCGCCACAGTCCTGGAGGCTCCTCCTCCAGTCTCGGACGTTCAGGTCGTCCTCGGTCTCTTCCGCGCGACGGGCGTCGTCCGCCAAGAACGAACAGGACGAGATTGACAGACTGTTCGAAGGGTTGGATTACGAGCACTGGCTGATCGTCATGGATTTCCTGAGAGGCTCGAACGCGCCTCCGCCTGAGGAGATGGTCAGAACTTATGAGGAGACCTGTGCTAAAGGCTTGAACATCAGGTCATACTAAAGCTCTCTCTCTCTGCATGTTTATGTAGAGTTTGTATGCTTTGATTTGATAATGTTTTTGGTTACTGAGAAAATTAGGGGAAAATAACGATTTCGAACAAAAATGTTTATTTCGAGTTGTGGGTGGTGACTTAAGTCTTGTAGTTGTTCAGTGAGCAAATAAGAGTGGAGAAGAAAGGGAAATTTAATAATATATGGTGTTGTTTTTTATTTGGTTGAGTGAAAGGCATGTTTGGAAGCGCTTTAGCGTAAGTGCATTTTGCAACGTACTTTTTGTACGAACCACTTCAAGTGCTTTTTTTTTATGATTTGTTTTAAAAATATTTTCATTAAAAACGTTATTTAAAAGCACTTATTCTAATGGATTATGTGTTTCTATTCGGTGTATGTATGAGCCATGACATGGTACAGAGTGCCCAAATCCTCAAAATCTTTTGTCTGTGGCTGTGCAGTTGCTCGTCTAATCGCTTCCAATTTAGCCTAAGAGCACTTCCACCCGTTAGAGGAGGGCAAGGGCAAGGGCAGGACAAGGGCAATTGATTGCCCTTCAAAAATAGTGTTTGCCTTTGTGCAATTCCACCCGTTGAGCAAGGGCAAGGTCAAGGGCAAGAAATTTTTTTTTTAATTCAAATAATTTAAATAATTTAATTTGTTCGTTGAAAATAAAACGATTGTCTAATTCAAATAATTTAATTTTAACTACAAAGCTAACCATAGCATTATAACAACCATAATTAATTAAAAATAAAAAACAACCATAATTAATTAAAAATAAACAAGAATTTGGAAGGTGAAAAACAAATATAGTTGATGTAGGAAAAAAATATTGAGTTGTGGTGTGAGGAATGAAGAAGATGATTGGGGGTATTTATAAATAAAAAAATAAAAAAATAAAATCTTTTTTTATAATTTTTTTGAATTTTTAACGGTCGGATTAATCATGGCTGTTCATTTTTTTTTCTTCAAATTTTAATTGAATGCACCAGATTGTGCCACGTAGCACAATCTGGTATTTTTTTTTTCCGTTGGAAATTCAATGGTCCAGATTAACTAGCCGTTGGAAATCCAACGGCCACGAAAACGCCACGTCATAGAGTTGTTGGCTCTGGCTGATGTCACCCGACAGGCGTGGGTCCCACACTGACAGAAAGCCCGACCACTCTCCCCTCCTAGCATGTGTTGTGCACACGCCTGATTTAAAAAACGTCACTTTGACATCAGCGTGATGTCAGCTTGCCTGTTGACGCCAGCTCGGGCACAAACTGCTCGGGCTTGAGGTTGGGCGTGCCCTTTGCAATTGTAACCGGTGGAAGCCCTTTTTTGGGGTTGGAGGGCAATTGAGTTGGATTGCCCTTGCAATTGTGTG
Organism: Gillenia trifoliata; assembly: GCA_018257905.1. Classification (NCBI taxonomy): domain Eukaryota; kingdom Viridiplantae; phylum Streptophyta; class Magnoliopsida; order Rosales; family Rosaceae; genus Gillenia; species Gillenia trifoliata. The sequence goes on from CM031087.1 coordinate 21,678,543, forward strand.
ATGGGTGAAAGTGCTCTAAAAGGAATTAACAAAATTTTACAGTCTCGTGGCGATGAAATATTTTACTTCCAGAGGAAAGAATTCCGATGACGTGATATCAGTTCTTTTCTGAATTCACCAATCATTCAATGTAATTCTAATTGCTCTTGGTTAGAACTCGAAAAACGGGCAATCCAGTCAAGAACATTAGTAATTAGTTTCTGAATCAATTGAGCTACTTCTCCTTTCTTTTGTGTTTATTCAGTCTACCTCTTAACAAAAGCCAACTAAAGATGTTAGCTTTGTGTGGAATCAATTGAACTAACAGTAATCCGCAACAGCTACACGAACACATGTTTTCGTCAACATTGCAATTCAACAAGGCAGGAGGTCTGTGCTCGAAATTTATGTATGTATACTTCTTCATGATCCGTATCTGGAACATCTTATTTATAAAGCAAATCTTACAATTTTATACTGAAAAAAAGAAAATCAAGAAAAAGATAAAATACATCGGTACAGAAAAGCATACAATGGTGTAATATTATCTGTATAGCAAAAAAGTAGAAACAAACCACACACTCGCTCTATCCGCAGAAATAGTTAATAACGTTCAACAATTGCATCATAAAGCTTCTCCACAATGCGATTTTGGAACTGAGAAAATGCATTGCTCCAAGGCACATTAGACAGCAATGAACCAAGAAAAATCCAAAACCCGAATGCAAATCCAAGCCCCAAGCTCAGATAGAACCAACCATCTTCAAAGATATGACGTTCTCCATGCTTCTCATCACCTACTGGTGGTAACGCCTCATTTGTACTACAACGCTCTTCCAATGGAGGTCCGCAAAGTTTATTGCCACCATAACTGGACCAATCAAAGCTCTGCAGCTGAGTGCTTTTCGGAATCTGCCCTATCAGATTGTTACGGGACAAATTCAGATAATTGAGAAATGTCAAATTCGAGATGCTTGGAGAAATTTCGCCAGAAAGTTGGTTCACAGACAAATCAAGCGACTCTAACTCGCCCATATCGCCGATCTTGGAAGGGATTCTTCCGGTCAGACGATTATCGGATAAATTCAACGATCGCAAGCAAATGAGGCTGGTCAGCTCTTCAGGGATTTCTCCAGATATCATGTTGCTTGAAAGGTCCAAGCTAGTTACCAAACGCAGCACTATGTTATATTTCACTTCTCTGCCTTTGGTCACAAAAATTGCATTCTCTATGTGGGAGACGTCCCCATCAGCACTAAAACCAAAACGAGGCCCAAAACCAAGACCAAAACCAAAACCAAAACGAGGCACTAAAATTTCTCCTTTGCATGAAAAGGTAGTGTCCATGGATGTCAAATTTTGGAAACATCTGGATATCGTTCCCGAGAGATTGTTATGCGCAAGGTCCAAGATTCGGAGATTTGTGACACTACAGAGTTCATCAGGAATAGCGCCATGCAGCTTGTTTGAACGAAGGCTAAGAACTATCAAGAATGGAAGTTTGCCGATCCATACTGGGATGCTTCCAACAAACTTATTTCGACCAACGTCAAGAAGTACCAAGTTCTCACAGTTTTGTAGGGCCACGGGTAATTCTCCAGATAGGTTATTATTGCGCAAGTGCAATGATTGAAGGGAAAGTAAGTCTCCAACAGAGCTTGGAATTTTCCCCGTCAAATTGTTGTCTTCTAAATTCACAACTCTCAAGTTTGGCCAGTGTAACAGACAATCAGGAATATCTCCAACGAGGAGATTGTTGTGAAGATAAAGAAATTGAAGGTTTTTAGGGACATCACTCGTATCACAAAAGAAGTGAGAGAGAGTTCCCGAAAATGATGAATTGGAAAGATCTAGTATAGACACTACCGAAGAAGACACAAGAGGCAACGAACCGTTGAAATGGTTAGAGCTTAAGTCAATTCTGAGTCCAAAAACATAACGATCGAAATGCTTTTGTTTTGGCCAGTTGGCAGAAACTATGTTTGGAACCTCGCTGGACAACTGATTACGCGAGAGATCCACAATATTATCCCCAATATTATCCCCAGCATACTCAAAAATGTTCCAAAACCAAGTCGGAATGGTACCTGAAATTCCAGTATTGGACATATTAAGAGTGGACAAATGTTTTTGACTCTTAAGCCACGTAGGCAACTCTGATGGGTCCAGACGCCAAGAACCTAAACTCAACCTAGAAAGTTGAAAAGGTGGAACCCAGTCTGGACTGGTTTTAAGAGTCAAGGAGTTGTCATGTGCATAAAAGGAATCCAACCTTGTAAGATTAGTAAAATGAACTTCAGAGACAACACCCTTGAATGAATTGTTATGAATGTACAACGCCTCTAAGCGAGATAGATTTCCTAAGGACACTGGAATGGGACCTGATATTGAATTACTTGAAAGATCAAGATATCTTAAAATTTTGAAACTTCCCACCTGATCAGATAAATGACTTGAAAGATTATTTTTTGAAAGCCGTAGAAAATCTATTTGACCAGAACTACACCTAGACAAACTTTCAAAGATTTCTGATACCCTCCCCCTAAAATTGTTGTATGATAGATCAACAGAAGTCAACTTACAAAGATTTCCCAATGAGTTTGGGATTTCCCCTTCAAGCTGATTCTCACTTAATTGAAGATCAACAAGGGCTGTCAAGTTTCCAAGAGAACTCGGAATTTCACCATGGAAATTGTTCTCAGATAGATCGAGAGACTCAAGATGGCTCAAACTATACAACCATTTAGGTATGGTAGAGTTGAAATAGTTGAACTCCAGATCAAGAACTTTAAGACTTGTCAAGTTCGCAATACCACTTGGTATGTGATGAAGTCCGCAGTCAGACAAATGTAACTCGACCAGCAGAGAAGGGAGTGTGTTTACTTGTAACCATTGAGATGCGTTGGTAAGATCTACCCAACTCATGTCAAGATGTTTCAACAGATAAAGACCAGAGAGCCATTCGAGATTCTCGACCATCGAACCATAGTTATGAGAAAGGTCGAGATAACGCAGACTCGAGAGATTTCCCAACTGACGAGGAATGGCTCCCACGAACCCTGCATCCGAGAGGTTAAGATATCTTAAACCTTTAAGAGAACCAAGAAAGCTAGGAACCTGTTGTCCTTCAAAACTGTTGTAGCTTAAGTCCAAGTAGCTGAGATGCGTTAAATTGAGTAGAGAAGGATTTACCTTACCACCCAAACGATGTTTCTCACCAAACATTGGATCCCCATAACCAGCAAGGTGGAGCTCATGGACATGACCGGTTAAATTATTGCAGGCGACACCGGTCCAGTTGCAACAATCGCCTTCACCAACCCAAGAGGAAAGCAAATTTGAAGAAGAATCATCAAGATCTTTCTTGAACATAAGAAGTGTTTGTCTCTCACTTTCTTTGCAACGGACAATCAGGTTTCCGTTGCATAAGCTAACCGTAATAGACGCAACGCATAGAAAGCTAACAAGTGAAAAAACTCTCATGACTCTATCCATTGATATCAAGTACGTAATGGATGTGAGGAATGATTAATTTAGAGTGCTATATATACACACATTAGGTCCAAACTTGGTTTTTTATTTCTTTATTTATTGTTGTTTCTTTTTTGTCTTAAGATGGGTTTTTATTTTTTTTGTCCCCAGACCTACAAAGACGGCAGACAAAGTCGTTAAGGAAAATTTTTTAAGTCAGTCAAGAGAAACAAGACAAAAGGACGGCCCATCCAAAACAAAATCCAGGCAATGTGGACGAAATCAGACACATAAAAAAACTTTTTACTCTGCGACTAAAACAAATAAAAGAAAAATAAAATATTTTGAATTATTAGAAAGCTTTGAATTAGTAAGACTACGGGTAAAAAAAGAACAAGAAGACATTAATTAGTAAGATTACGGGTACGATGGTAACTTAGATAACAGACTTCATTATTTATCCCGAAAGAGGAGTTTGACACTTGGAGGGGATAACAATAACCACCTGTAATATTCAATTAGGTTTAAACTAACTAAACAATGCCCTTCCCTGTAGTTTACATGAATTTAGTATAGAACTAGTAAGGGATGTCCGCGCGATGCTGCGAGATTGAAAACCATACAAAAATTTTGTATATAACTATAACAAAATATAATATTTGATGTGTATGTACATAGTATTTACATACAAAAGAATTGGCGGATAGTCCTAATTACATAAAATCGATAAAAAATTCCGACGCTTTCGAATGAAATAGCCTTGGATTATCCTCATGTTTCACTGCTGCAGCTCTAAGTGCTGTTGAGGAACTGATTCCATGTCAATATATAAATAGAAACAATGAATGTATTGTTGATAAAAGTGAATGGGAATGTAGGGGTAGCATGATGACCCACAACTGAAAAATATAATGTGTGCATTTGTACACTTTGTGCTTCAACAAAGTAGTAGAAAAGTGATCTCTCTTGCTTGTCATCCACAGTTATATACCCTGCATATTGCTGCAAGTTGACTTGTGGGTAACCTGGCAAACTTGTGATTTTATCATCTTCTTGGAGGGAGTTTGTCGTTAAAAATGCTTGGATGAGGGTTTCACAGACTGCAGCGATGACGACCACGATACTCCATCGTCGAGATTGCATGATGAGAGAGAGAGAGAGAGAGAGCTTCAAATATGAAATGTGTTGTGGGATAGTACACAAGTATATAAAGATCTTCCTCAATTTTAACTTTTATCTCATATGAGCTGGCTAACTTGTAAATATTTTTGTGAGAAGTGTAAGTAATTTTGAACTTGAAAAGAATTTGTTTTCTTGTTTGCTGTTTTCTGTTATGAAAATGTTGGCAGATTCATTTGTCTTTGCGGAGAGATTTTTTCAGTGTAAAACAAGGTTAAGTAGAAGGACATGGGAAATATACTTGAGAAGTGTGACATATTTATGGACGGATCCACGTAGAGACCCGGGTGATTCTAAGACGCTCCGAATAATCCATGTGAAGGTCGTTGGGGACCCTCCAAGTATCTGATCGGGACCTTTCTGTGCTCATTAATTTGATGAATTGTCTTCTTCTCAAAAGACATTTGACAGGCCGTGTTGACATCACTCGGCATATAAAAAAAAAAGTTCTCATTAACTAATCAAGAACATTAGTTGACTAATCATTCAACTGATCCACAAAAGCATGGTTCCAAATACTTTCAACAAAATTGCAATAAAAAATAAGTGTTGTATGTATAGTTTCTGAATCAATTGAGCTACTTCTCCTTGCTCTTGTGTTTAGTCAGTCTACCTCTTAACAAAAGCCAACTAAAGATGTTTGCTTTGTGTGGAATGTCACGGTGGCTAGGCCTCTTCTCGAACTAACTGTACCGCCATCTCCAGCAACAGAAACAATCAATGAATGGCCTTAGGAACACATGTTTTTGTCAAGCTTAGGATTCAACAAGGCGGGTGTGTGCGTATGTGTGTATATGTATTTATGTATGTATAGTTCTTCATGATCCATATTTGGAACGTCGTATTTATAAAACAAATCTTACAATTTTATACTGAAAAAAAAAAAAAAAAAACCAAGAAAATGATAAATAAAATCGGTACAAAAAAGCATACAACAGTTAATAACATTCAACAATTGCATCATAAAGCTTCTTCACAATGCGATTTTGGAACTGAGAAAATGCATTGCTCCAAGGCAAATTAGACAGCAATGAACCAAGAACAATCCAAAACCCGAATGCGAATCCAAGCTCCAAGCTCAGATAGAACCAACCGTCTTCAAAGAGATGACGTTCTCCGTGCTTCTCATCACCTACTGGTGGTAACGCCTCATTTGTACTGCAACGCTCTTCCAATGGAGGTCCGCAAAGTTTATTGCCACCATAACTGGACTGATCAAAGCTCTGAAGCTGAGTGCTTTTCGGAATCTGCCCTATCAGATTGTTATGGGACAAATTCAGATAACTCAGAAATGTCAAATTCGAGATGCTTGGAGAAATTTCGCCAGAAAGTTGGTTCACAGACAAATCAAGCGACTCTAACAAGCCCATATCGCCGATCTTGGAAGGGATTCTTCCTGTCAGAAGATTATCGGATAAATTCAACGATTGCAAGCAAATGAGGCTGGTCAGCTCTTCAGGGATTTCTCCAGATATAATGTTGCTTGAAAGGTCCAAGCTAGTTACCAAACGAAGCACTGTGTTATATTTCACTTCTCTGCTTTTGGTCACAAGAACTGCATTCTCTATGTAGGAGGTCTCCTCCACAAAACCAGGCCAAAATGAGAAGAATACAATACTGGTATCTCCTTCGCTTGAAAAGGTAGTGGCCATGGATGTTAAATTTTGGAAACATCTCGGTATCGTTCCCGAGAGATTGTTAATAAAATTTTACAGTCTCATGGCAATGAAATGTTTTACTTCCAGAGGAAAAAAGAAGAAGAAAGAATTCCAATGACGTGATATCAGTTCTTTTCTGAATTCACCATTCATTCAATGTAATTCTAATTGCTCTTACTACACAATACACATATAATTCAGTGTTGAAGAGGCAAAAAAAAAAAAAAATCTATGCGTGTAGCACTAGGAGGGGATGTTATACAGGCTTTCCTGTTCTGATGTCCGAGGAAGGGGCAGAGAAGTTCGAAGGTAAATTTTTGGTATCATACTACGTTACCATATTCAACATGATAGTCCTAAATCCCGATGCTAACCCTTCCATTTAATCTTAACCAGGTTTATGTTTACCGGGAGTAATTTTCGTGTTTCCAGATTCTTACATTGATGTAGAGAACAAGCGATATGTAGGTAAGATTCTAATGATCGTTTTCTTTGAGAATAATCGGTTGTAATTTGTTTGTACCATACTTCATCAATCCCGAAACTATCAAGCACCGGTCAACTTTATACTTTCGGAGACCCACTGAAGGGTTTGTTGAGGCATCCTTGCCGAAGCACACGAGCTTCTCTCTAACCAGGAGACCAATCACAACGTGACATGTGTCAACACCGGAATAAAGCTCGTAAAGTCCTACATCGACCGCGGACGAAAACAGGGGACTCCCGTCAACTATAAAAGGAGATCATTCTCCCACAATTAAACCCTTATGATCTTAGACCCTCTAATCCATTATTAGAACTTACTAATGATAATTTATGCAGCTTAAATCCCTGTATCATGTAAACTTTACATTATTAATGAGAACTCATCTACCTTCGTGGATGTAGCCCAACTTAGGTGAACCACATACATCTCGTGTTTGTTTCCCTATCTATCTTTCTTTACACATTATCTTCACTCAACGTGAGCAATTTAGCGAAATTTAGCGAATATCACTTCACCTTACACTTTACGTTGTTATGAAGTTAATCTAATTTCGTGCATCAACGCAATTTATCCAGCAGATTTAATCAGTTATGCTAATTTGACTTGTACAACAATGAGCTGATCCATCCATATCGAGCAGTTTTTTCAATTTAAAGTTGTTTTATGTGAATCTCAGGAGACAAATACATTAATAGTACAATCATACCAATCCCAACATTAGAGCAGTGGCTGGGGGGAAGATATGAGCAACGACCAACGCACAAGCCGCGAGGGAAAGGAAGAAGGACTTTGAAATGTCATCATAGACATTTTATTTATGCTGACGACTCATCGTACACAATGCAGATACTTGGTACTCACTAGTGAGTTATCTATATATTCACTTTTTGATTTGGTTCAATTAGAAGATGACATGTATTTCTTATTTTTAAAAGCTTAACAAAAATTAAATAGCATATGTTTTATTTTTTAAAATAATAAAACATGTGTTAAAATATCATTAGGCCAAATCATTGAAGTGAGTATATAGAATATACTATCTAGTAAGTACCTAAGAATTGTCCAAAACTTAATCCACATCTGCATAAGGCAGTCACCGTCAACGCTTTCATCACAACCAACCACATCATCGCTCCAACTCCGTCGTCCCATTCGACGACAAATCCAGGAGCTGAATCATCTGGAGGCAGCGAGGAGAGGAACAAAAGCCAAACTATAGGTTGAAGTACACAGTATCTTTGATTAGGTGCTGGGTGGTAGCTAGGTTTTCGAGTAGGGTTTTTTTCGCAATGCATTGGTCACTCTGTGGATAAAACATGATTTGGTAGGTTTTCGGAAGAAGATGCGTTCGCCATGCTGTCGATGCTACTTAACAATTGAATTGAATTGTAATGTTGATGCCGAGTGAGCCTTTTTTCAATGAGAGTTCATGTTTTGGCAATTTAAAAACGGAGTTAAATAGAAAATCGGAGTTAAATTTTGAGTTTTTCTATTTCCCTACCTACTTTATAACGCAAATTTTGAGTTTTTTTTTATTTCATTATAATAACGAAACTAGGGATGAAAGCACTGAGTTCTAATGAAATGAGAAGTCTTTCGTTAGTTGTAGATCCCTGTAATTAAAGCATTTGAAGAAATTGCTCATTTGATAACCATTTCAATTTTTTAATTTTTAAGTTTTCGTTTTTTTCTAAGTTGAAAGCCAAAAGCTCACGTGGCTTTCAATTTTTTGTTTTCAATTTTTTTTAATGAAAAATTGAAATCAATTACTAAATAAGTTTTTCGTTTTCAGAAAGAATAAATACAAAATCTAAAAATGAAATGGTTTTCAATCGGCCGTATAGTGCAAGAAGCTTTAAAACCAATCATCCAAAATTTAGGGGTATTTTGATAATTAAGCATAATTTAAAGATATTATATAACTAAAATACCTTTCAATGAATTTTTTTTCTTTTCAAATTTCGTATTTCACTATATTTGTTTGAAGGTTATTAAAAATCTGATCATCCAATCTAATTCACTATCATTTGGAGCTGATTTGATTGATATTAAGCTTTGAACTAAATTCAATTATATCGTAAATTTTTTTTTTTAAAATCATCGATTCAAGGGCAAAACAGAATTTCTTGGAAAGAAAAAATGTAGTCACCCCCATTTTTCATATTTTCTATTTTGTTTACCCCTAGAAAATAGGTATCCCTTTCAACCCCACTCAAAAAAATTTTTATTTTTATTATTTACTATTCTATTTACACTTAGAAGTCCTTAATTACCGCTAATTTTTTGGTGTTTTTATCCAAATTTTTTATTCGGCTCAATTATAAAAACATCATTTGACGGTTAGATATAAATCATGTGAATATATATATTTAATACGATTACTATTTGACCGTTGATAAAGTGATTGTATTGAATACATGTGAGTATTATAACCAAATTTCAAATAAATTTCAAATTAGAGACCGAATGATAAATAAAGAAATTTGAAGGGTGTGAATGAAAGAAAATATGTTCATATAGGGGTTGGTGCAAAAAAATGGGTGCCTCTTTCTCTACTATACAGGAGTGAGCCCTCTCTGCTCTAAAACCCCGAAAACGCCAGAACTCTCAAAACCCTAGCCATGGCGCTGAGCTCTCTCCGCCTCCGCCGAACCCTAAGCGGTCTCTCCACCCTCCACCGCTCTCTCTCCGCAACCTCCGCACTCTCAGCCACACAGTCCTCCTCTCCTCTGTTTCCCGCCACCGCCTCCGAAAAATCCCCTGCATCGCCGCCGCAGTCCTGGAGGCTCTTTCTCCAGTCTCGGACTTTCAGGTCGTCGCCGCTCTCTTCCGCACGGCCGACGTCGTACGGCGACAACCAAAAGGACGAGATTGACCCGAATACTATACTGTTCGAAGGGTGCGATTACAATCACTGGCTGATCGTCATGGATTACCCGAGAGACAACAAGCCTCCGGCTGAGGAGATGATCAAGAATTATGAGGAGACCTGTGCTAAAGGCTTGAACATCAGGTCACGCATCTCTCTCTCTACATGTTTATGTATATGCTTATGAATGTATCCCTTGATTTGACAACATGTTTGGTTACTGAGAAAATTTGGGGGAAAATTACTATTTTGAGCGAAATTGTTAAATTTGAACTTGGTTGTACAGTTGCTGGTGTAATCGCCTCGAATTTAACCTTAAAGGAACTAATAAGATGTTACAGTGTCTTCCCTATGAAATGTTTTACTTCCAGAAGGGGGGAAAATGAATTCGGGTGACGATGTTATATTAGGTTTTATCGGTTCTTCTCTATAGTCGCCGATTATTGAATGTAATTCTAATTGGTCTTACTTTACGTATATTATTGGCTATATATGTATTGCTCACCAACCATTTGCTGGATGCGATTCTGTCGATGCTACTAGTTTCTTGGACATGTTTTTCGGCTAGCTTTATGCTTGCCGCAGTCTTGTATGCATTGGATTTTTTTCTCACAAGTATTTTTGTGATTCAGTGTGGAAGAGGCAAAAAAGAAGATGTATGCTTGTAGCACTACAGTATATACAGGCTTTCAGGTTGAGATGACTGAGGAAGAGTCACAGAAGTTTGAAGGTAAGTTTTGGATAGCATTCCGTGTTACCATTGAAAATGATGGTCTTGAATCCCGACGCTAACTTTTCCATTTGATTTTTAACAGGTTTACCTGGAGTAGTTTTTGTGTTGCCAGATTCTTACCTTGATGTAGAGAACAAGGAGTATGGAGGTAAGATTTTAATGATTGTTTTCTTTGAGAATAATGGGTTGCAATTTATCGGCTGATTCAACCAGATATGAGCTAGTCCATCCATATCTAGCATTTTAATTCAATTTAAATTGTTTTCTGTAAATATCAGGAGACAAATACATTAATGGTACAATCATACCAAGACCACCCCCAGTTCAGTATGGAAGGCAGCAGGGCGGAAGATTCCGTGATAATAACAGGAACCGTGACCAACAAAGATATGATCAGCAACGACCAACGTATAATCCGCCAGGCAATCCCTCCTATAATCAACAGGGTCCTATGCGAGGCGGAGGGAACTATGAGGCATCACAAAATTATCCACAACAAAATTATAGCTCACCAAGACAAGGAGAGAACACAGGATCTATTCCAGTGAATACCCCTGGAGGGAGGGATGCGTATCAGCCAGGCAGAGATCCAGTACCTTCTTATCAGGGCAACTACAACCAAGGAGGGCAGCAAAGTTATCGTCCCCAAGAACAAAGGAACTTCCCACAAGGAGATCACAGGAATTATTCCCCTCCTGGTCAGCAGGGATTTAGGGGAGATAATAGGAATAATGGTCCGCCACATGCTGATACTAATGGGCAAGGTTTGAGTGGATTTCAAGGCCAGGGAACACCTGGAGCTTATGGGCAAGGACCGAGCTCTGGAGCTTATGGGCAAGGACCGAGCTCTGGAGCTTATGGGCAAGGACCGAGCTCTGGAACTTATGGGCAAGGACCGAGCTCTGGACCTTATGGCCAAGGAACAGCATCTGGTGATGGGCAGAGATACCCTGGGCATGGAGGAGATGAGAGGTTCCAACAAAATAACTATGCACCCGTGGGACAGACAGGGATTGACCAAGTAAGATAACTACTGTTTAGTAACTAGATGAATCTTTAACTTGCGGAGTATCTTTATGATTTGAGGATGAGATGAGAAAATGATGGAATTTTCTGGAAATTTTAGATAGCTCATGGTTGTTGGTTTATGCAGGGGAAAAATTATTAATGACATGCCAGTGCTACTCAAGACAAGACGATGCAAGAAGGGATGTAGGAAGACGAGTTATAGTCATGTTTGATCTGATGAGAAGGGAGATTATGTGTTCTTCTGAAGTCCTTCCATGGTAAATAATCTGTCAAATTCCTTTCGTGAATCCTCTTTCGCAGTGAAATGAGACGGAAAGCAACCTTGTATTATCAAGTTACGCTTATCTTGTCGCAATAGTTTTTGAAACTGCTTTTAGCGTCGGACTCTGGTGATTTAGACTATAAAAGATTGGTTCCAACGACTGTCATCGTAATATATTAAAACTTTTTCTAAATATTTTTTTGAATTTGGTCATTGAGAATGATGATTGATTAGTTTGAACTCAATTATAACAAGTTTTTCGTATCTTGATAGTTTCTTCGAGGCACCATTTTTACAAGTAGACGAAGGTAACATGTGTAATTTCAGGGGAGGCTGAAATGCTTATGTGAATTTTTTCGGCCCCTAAAAAAGTGGGCTGCCTCTGTGTGTCTTGATTGTTACTTTTGTTTTTTTAAAGTAAGTTTTGTTTCAACCCAATTACATGTGCATGAAAGATGATAACTAAAACGAACAAAAAATGATTTTCTATCTGGATAGGAATAGAACTGATTGACTGACGAGGAACCAAACCGAAAATGCCAAACTACAAACCAACCCGAAATTTCGGTTAACTTAAAAATCAAACTGAACGGAAATTTTTGGTAAACTGAAAAATTAGATTGGTTTGTTAAACTGAAAATTTGGATTGGGCTTTGTTTGCAAGGCCAAATTTTTTTTTACTCTTCCAATTTTAGCCCATGTTTAAGTGACTTTGAGTGCTAAATTTTGGTGTAATTATTATGTGATTTTGAGGGTTTGAATTTGATTGTCAAATTTTTATGTAACTTCAAAATTTAAATGGTATAATAAATAAGTTAAGTTCAAGTTGAAACATGAAATAGAAGGTAACTAGCGAAATTAAAAAGTTACATCTAAAAAACTAAAATAATAGGTTACAAATTTACAACCCAAATGTAATGGTAAGTTACAACCCAAAAATAACCAATCTAAATTATTCAAAATAAGAGTAGTTCAAACTCAACCAAGGTTGAGATTATCTCAACCAAATACACTAATATATTTACATATTTATAATAACAATAATAAATTTTGGACCAAACCTACCAGGTTTGCTTACCAAAACTAAACCGAAAAGTTCGATAATTTTCAGTTTTGGTAAATTTCGGTTTCGGGCTCTAATAAAAACTCTTAGTTAGTCTCAATAGGAATAGTACTGAGACTGACTAATATAATTCCTCATCAGTCCTATCCCTATAAATGTAGCCCAGTGCAACATTTGAAAACATAAAAATTTTGTACTAATATTTGCCCTAAATCAAAATTATTTTAAATATAATTCCACTAATTATGCTACTTTAACAGAAGCAAAGCAACCTACCCCATCTTAGCATAAATAAGTATGTCCCACATCCCACATCTAAGGTCTATTTTTCTCTCTAAAGTATTGAATTTAACAACTCTTTCAAGACAAAGATCATCCACTTTTAAAATACTAGCTCACCCCAATAAAAATTTCTAACTCCGCCCTTAGATGCAACACTATCAATCTGTCTCGATCATATGCCTGCCTCTGCCTAGGCCTAGCTAATTCCGATTCATGAATCAATCCGGTTTAAGAATCGATGCGATGCAACAAAAAGGGATCAGGCAATTCAAATTTAATTCCAACTCCAGCTGCAGCTAGAGAGACAAAACTATTAACTATAAAGCTAGCTTGCAAAATCCGAGAGAATTATTAACTATATACTTTTTTGCAGAAAACACTTCAAAGCGCTTATATTTTTACAAATAATTAATTTAAAAAATATTTTTATCAAAAGCGTTTTCAACTATTTTAAACAAACTCCGGTACGGTACTATATTTGGAAACGCTGCTGCTGCCACAATATCAAAACTGCCAACTTTGACAATTCATGCAAATGCAAAAACATGAATAAGATTTTTGCTTTTGCCACGTGGCAGGTACCCATTACGTCCTTGTTTGATGCTACTCCTCCTTGTGCCCCTGCCCTGATGGGAGGACTCGACGAGTGAGTTCCACAAGGCTAGGGTGGGGTGGCCAACAGTTTTTTTTCCTCCCCAAGTCCCCATCCTCATCAAAGTTGATATAAATTCCAAACCCTAGCTAGTTCAAATTTTAATTTCCTTTTTCTGGCATATGTATTGTACTCTACTTACTATATACATACACTCTTGTTTTCAATATCTTTCAACATTGAAAATATAATATTAATATAACAATACTTAGTTAGTCAACTAGAGTTTAAAATCGTTGCATTCATTTCATTTCAGCAGTATTAGCCGATCCTAGCCTTACAACTCAACTTAATCTAGAGCGTACACTTGTCCATTTGACTAAATCATACCTAGCTACTAACTTTAACTAAGAAACTAGCCGTTATACGTTCAAAAACAAACTAGCCGTTAATCAACTGAAGAAGAAGAAGAGATGAAGTTAAAGGGTGGAATTAACTTAAGCTTCAACAATAATATCATCATCTCTGCGTACACAATCTGACGAATCTTCATGAGCTCCAACAAGCTTCTATCCTACGGGCTACTGCCGCTTATATTCCTTGTCAAATCTTCACGACCAAAGACTGTTTGTTGTGCTTCTTTGAGATATGATTTCTTGCAAATGTTTGACGAACCAGTAGAGGGAAAGCAATTGTTGCGTCGCAACGCACCTCAGCAGTTATAGCAGCAGCACTACAACTACTCCCATCAGACTCCTCTTCTGCCGTATCAATGAAGACAGCATAGTCCGCGCCGCCATTTCCAACAATGTTGGCGTTGCAAATCAGTTCTTTTTGTATGCCGCCTCCGAGTATGATCATTCCAGTCCTCCTTGGACTTGCATGCACAGTGTCGCTATTTACGGCCCAATAATCTGTTCGTTCAAAGTGCATGTTGTGTTGATTTCATGTACCAAATTGATAATCTCTTCAGCTACAATTACAATGTAACAAGCAACTTACCTGGCAGTACGTCGATGTTCAGACGTGGTGTGTGGAAAAATTTTAAAAACATCAAGTGGCATAAAGCAATCATGCTCTGGTGCAGATTCGATCCCCACCGATTTCCCTCCTTTCTAACAACAAACTATTTAACCAACCAACACTATCACTCTACTAAAAAAAGAGAAGAGAAATTACGAGTACGCACCATTTGGTTGACAATCTGAATTGCTTGACCTAGATGGGTGGCCTGGAATCCCGTGGAAACCATGGAATCGAGGAAACGAGGGAAGTCCTTGATTGAAATCGTATCCTTCAACTTGGATTAATTTTTCGCCTTCCAGTATCTCTGATTTTTTTAACACTGTGGAGTGTGTCATCTCTATACGATCACGATCGTCTTTTATCGTATATGTTTCATAACAAAACCCTAAACCTTCAAGAACCCTAAGCCAGCAACAAGCATATGCAAACCCAAAGAATTCATATAGGAGGACTCACTTAATGCATATTAGTTACCATCTGCGCGCGCTGAAAGTATACCATCAGATTTCACCCCAGCAAGGCACCATCAAGTGCTCCCTGCTCTGCGCTCCCATTTCAACACCACCTAAATGCTAAATCCCCTCGGATGGAAAGCGGAGGCGGAGTCGTTGCAGGCTTGCAGCTGCAGACAACGAAGAATTAATGGCATCGATCCTCCTATACAAGAGAGAGGGAGCATAAAAGTTTTTGAAACAGCTTTTAGCGTTAGGACGGACGTTATTTGGTAGCTAGTTTTATAAGTTTTTGTAAGACGAGTACCGAGGTTCTTACATGACTCGTGAAATCCCGGCGTTACATTTTTGGGTGGGGTATCAAGTTAAGTCACGTGCTGAACTAGCCATAATAACTAAGTTTTCAAACTCGTCATCATGTGACTTAAACCTAAAACGTCTCACGTAAATTTCAAGTAGCCATAAAGTTATGCAGTAAAATCTCTCTAAAATAATATTCTATAAAGAAATAATCTCCTTGAAGTCATAAAAAATTATGCTCCCAACTTGGGACCATTTATGTATAGGAATAAAGTCCGCATTATAATAAGTTATAATTTTTCTTGATCTCATCTTAAGGAAACACACATTCTAGAGTAATAAATATCAATAAGTACAAAAATATACAATATCACAAATAAAAATTTAAAATGAACTAGCATATTTCTCTAAAGTTGTATGGGACAATATTTTAGTTTTTAGAGTTAATGTCATGTCTTTGAGCTTGCAGATACGTAATACTTTATCAAGATGGACATTTTTTTGTTGAAGCCAAAATGTTTGTAACTTCTCCATCATGTATACAGCTTCTTGAGAAGTTAAAAACATTTTGGAAATACAACATTTATTAAGGATAAATATGTCAATAAATAATATTTTTAACTATACCTCTATTAAATAATAACCTCCATAAAGTTATAAAATTAGTTTGGTCCGAACATTATATAATTTTATAGAAGTTTTACTGTATAAGGTATTCAATTATAAAATTAGTTTGGTCCGAACATTATAAAATTAGCTTCATACTTGTTAATTTCCTTGAGATGGTATTCAATTAAAAAAAAAACGTAATTCCACTTGCATTCATACCAACAAAGGAGAAAAATAAATAATCTTGAGGGCTTATAAGAAAAATTAAGAGAGCCCAAACCCTCTTGGCCATTATATAAATACACATAAGTAGCCTCTCCCTAATCCCCAACATCGACGGTCATATTTGCGACGCGATTCCTACACCCGATGCTCCCTGTGCGACGAGTCCCGGCGCCCCCTACTTTATCAATCTCATCGTACCATCTTACATCGGTTGTTCGTTCCTACGAACGTGATCTCAACCTTTCGCTGCATTACTTATCTGAAGAGTCATTTTTATGTTCATTGATGCCAACTCAGCAGCTAAATATCTGAAGACATAGGGCATGGCAACTGTCTCCATCCCTTTACTTGTGTTACAAGCATGGCAGACGACGACCTTGGGAGCTCTTAAAGAGGGAATTCCAGAAACCGCACGCGCAACCGGTTTTGGTTGGATGAATGACGTTAGGATGCTTCCACATATGGAACATACATCGGCAATGTGATAATCAGAACAGGTATGAAGCCTGTCGTGCAACAGATACGCTGCCCCGTGCGCAAGCATGGAGTCGCGCTCCATTTCACCAAAACGTATACCACCACCTCGCTTTCGTCCTTTGATAGGCTGGCGAGTGATCTGGTCTACCGTTCCAGTGGAGCGAACCTGCACACCAAATTGGAGTACCACATGTAAGGCAACCAATGATAAAAAAAGGGGACTCTCAGAAAATCTTGAAAGTTCATGTAGTTATAGAATTTCAATTTGGTTGAATCTTAACCTGAAATTTATCTGAAACCATATGTCGTAGTCGTTGATAATAAACAGGGCCAATAAAGATCTCGCATGTGAGTTCTGTGCCATAAACCCCGCTGTACAGTACCTCTACACCATGGTAGTTAAACCCTTTAACCTTCAACATTTCGCCAAGTTCATCAACAAGGGTCTTGGATTTTGGTCCAGTCTCTCCATTAGCGTTCATTGAACTAGCAAATGGTGTTGCGTCAACATATTTTCCATGTAAGCTACCGCCCTGTGACAAGAAACATGCAGGTATCATGAGGCACAAACTATGAATTCAAGAAGCTCAATAGACTCTGCTGTGCACTACTTTTCCTTTCATATTAAACTCCGGGATATGTTCTCATACATTCTAACGAAGAAAAACTAATCTAAAGCACTAAGGCATATTGAAGGGTAAAAAAAAGTAACAATTAAATCACAAAAGGAGCCACAGAGATAGCACACTTGACACAATATCTAGCACCTGACAAACGCAACCAGAGCCAACAGGACAACAAAAAGAAAAACATATACAGAGGGGGGCAGAGACTAGCACTCTCCCGACAACAAATTAGCGCACTTTTTCTACTGCGATAAAACAACATGAGCAAAACAGACCAGAAACATCTGCACTTGTTTACAGAAGTGTACCGGCTGTGCAATTTTTCAGCAACTGTTAAACATAAAGTAGAAATAAAATTCTTTAGGTTCAAGTACCTTTGCAGCAACCGATTCCAACAGCATAGCTATTGTCATTCTAGAAGGAAATGCATGGGGATTGATGATTAGATCTGGACGCATCCCTGTAACCCCAGAAAATGGCATATCAATATCAGGCCACAACTGGGAGCAAACACCTTTTTGCCCATGCCGGCTGCTAAATTTATCACCAATGACAGGGTTTCTAGTGTGTCGAAAGCGTATGTTTGCCTGCAGAAGAACGATATAATATTATGGCATACATAAATTATGGGATAAACTATTTAAGAATGATTGACCCAGAGTTATGATATTAAAGATGACATCACCATAGCAAAGGGATGTTCAAGTCACACCTGATGCTTAATATGTCAAGAAAACATTAGGGAAGGTAATGAACAAGTATAATCTCCCATGTTATTTGGTTATAAATACTGAGCATACGCAGAGCAGATAGATTAATCCCAAAACAAGTATACCTATGGGAAGTATGGCTATTAGCAATCACATTAAATAAACCCAAAATTTAATGTAGTCTTTAGAGACAAATTCTTTCCTCGTTTCGTTACACAGAATTGATGAAAAATTATAGAGAAGTGGGGGACAAGAACCCTTAAACTAAATTTCACTTTCTATGCAATCGCAAACCAAATAAGGTAACAGTAGATGAACTTAAAGTTGACTCTCATTTCTCTAGTGGCAAGCAAAACACAGTGCATAAAAGACAAAACAAAGTAGATACAAGCCATCATCAATCACACATATCAATTAGCTATATATTGCTATTCAATATATTCAGACTTTTCAAATCCAGTCTCCAAGATCCAAAATTAGGAACCAAAGTAAAGGTTGTCCAGTTACCTTCTGAAAGAGCTTCTTCCCATCAATAGCAACATAGTCAACTATAACAGGTTCTGTACCTTTCCGTTTGATGGCTCTGGGCTTATGAAGTGTGTCATTAGTAAAGCTATAATATTCTTCATATGGTTTTATTGTCTGAAATGTAACAAAGAATAAAGTAAGTACATAATTGAAAGAGCATACATTTATATTGTATGAGATTTTAGCTTCAACTCTCAGGTTTTGAACTCTGAAAAACCCCGAAAGTAATGACCTAAAATCTAAGCAAGAAACAGGTGCCAGAGAAAAACTTGCACTTCCAGTCCGTCGACTGGCCAGAGGCCATTAGGACAAAATCCAATCATTAAGTCAGTCGACTGGCCAGAAGCTTTGCATCTGGACAAAATATCGCATCAACAGTTGCACTGCCGTGATCCCAACTATCTGGGTTCAACGTAATCCAGAAGAGAATATAGAGCAGAAACTAAAATCCAGAAAAGAATGCTAACCTGACCAACATAAGGAAGACCATCTGAATCAATCAAAGGATTTTTATCGACGTTACTTTTCTTAAAAAATGTTGGGGTGTTATCCGACCTCTTCTTTTGATCAGACAAGTCTATTGTTTCTGTCTGCCAAAACCCATCATTTGGTAAGGAAGGGTATTTGTCCAAGAAGAAGAAAACCATATGCATTAGTAAAGAATAAAAATTCCTGAAATTTCCGTTAGAAATGACTTTCAACATATACAATAAGAAACAAGAAAAAATTCGTGTATACAAAATGACCAAATGAATACAAGATTTGCTAACAGATCTCATCAAGAACAAAATCTCCCTCACTTTGGGCCCTGCAGGATGATTATTTAGAAATTTCGGTCTGGACTCCAATTTAGTAATATGAAAAAAGCACTAAGCTGCATGGATTTTCAGTGCATATTCTTATAATTTGTAATATGCCTTTGAGGCTCGGACTCATATTTCTTGAAACGAGCTATACAGCAAAGAAAAAAAAAGATCCAACAATAGATAAAACTTGATTTTGTAAAAAATTCTAGAAAAAAGGGACCAATATTAAAAAGCATGCATATGACCTCTAACATTACAAAAGAAAAAAACAAAGGCTCTAGTATACTGAGCTCAAGAAGCACCAGTGATAAATTAATAAAAAGCAGAGCAGAAGGAAAAAAAACAAAGTTGTTTCATCCAATCTTATTTATCTATCTATTTTTCTATGAAAGTAGCATCTTGTGATAGTGCAAGAAGAAACCTGATATATATGCCCATGAAACATTCCACGATCCACAGATGACTTATTTAGAATCATGGCATCCTCCATATCATATCTAGATATCATAAGAAAAAAGAAGAAATATTAATAAATTCTAAAAAACAAAACAAACAACTATATATAGGCTTTATGTATCTAAATTTCTCACCCAGTATATGACAGAACAGCAACGATCGCATTTGTGCCTGTTGGGTATTCATCAATGCAGTACTTCTTATATGAGCTTGTGCGTACAATAGGGGACTGAGGAGTCTGGGAATGCCCCATTTTTCAATGTAACAATGAACAGTGAGTAAAAAACAAAATAAAAACACATGATGAAGTTATGAACGGACAATAACAATGAAGTCCATTTAAATAAGAGATTATGTCGCTTCTACAGCAATATTAGATCACATGCCTCCCTAGCACAAGGTGCTGACTAAATTATCCACCATGCACAAGCATTCATCAAAACAACATTTAGAGAAAAATATTACACATTTCCAGCTTCATGTTGTGTCGATAAATTGAAAATATGAAAAACTAAAAACTTGGTGGGGAATAATTACTAAGAACGTTAAAATTAGTGAACAAAACTCCACCCAAATGCTAATCAATAATCCAAAAAACCCCTCAGCGTGATCTTAATTGACTAGTACTTAAAAAGTTGTATAAAGTGTTCTAGAAAAAGCTTTTCATAATTTATTTCCTTGATCCCTTGTCCAGAATAACAAGATAACAAGGAGAACCAACCTGAAGATGGTACAACTTTTGATCTGCACGATTGCAAAGTCCTTGTAAAGAGAAGGCCATTGTTTGTTTTGCCATCTGCAATATAAAGATATTTAATAAAACTTACCAGTAGGATTCCAAAAATAGAAAAAGCATTATACAACATAGAACTTCTGATGAACAACAACCAAGGACAGACAGGAGGGTAAAACAGAAGAGAACCTGACACTGATACATATTTCGTGGGCTCTGATTATGATCTGACCAGGGTGTAAGATTAGCGACCACACTAAGCATTCCAGTTGGATGAATTTCTTCATGAGTTGCTGGGAAACTATCTTTCCTTCCACCATCTCGACCATCAGGACATCTTATTTCCATGAAAACCTAATATCACACAGAGAAACCAGATAGTCATACTTTTAGGGTCTGATCATAATAAGGACCTGATGATCAAAGCAGAAAAATGATAAACGATAATTCTTATCATGGCAACAAATGTAATCTGGGTAAAAAAATTATCAAAAAATAAACCCATATTTACCTGTTCAAAGGGTCCAATAAGTTCAATATTCTGACCTTCAACAGAAGGAATTGAAATATTCTTTACTGGCCGAACAAATCTAGAAGGAGAAGTGAAAAGGTACAGACCAGGATATGCCCCACCCATGCTTAACGGAACATATCCCACTTCCAGATCCTCAGGAATCTGAGACATCATTTCAGCAACAATGTCAAGGATTGAGATTAGAAAGAAAAGCTACGCTCAAAAACGAGTAAAGAAAAAACAAATAGAGGGCAAAAACAAACCTCTGGAGCAGCTGACACTTTCAGCATCCTTAAATGAGCCACAACTTTCTCAACTTTACTGGAAGATATAGAACCAACAACACAGCCGTCTAACAGAACAGAAAAAGCTGCAGGAGGACCAGCTTGAACCAGATTTGGCGTTGAAGTCTTCATTCCAACAGCACTCAGAACACTGAGAACAGATTCTCGGATCTTCGAGAACTCTTTAATTTTTCCTTGAGCATCAAAGTAGGATGTAATTCCTGTAATGAATAAGATGGAATAACTAGTTATTGGGTATCATATCCAAGATGAGTGTGGCAATAAACAAGGCATTTGGGAATATAATAGGCAAAGCACTAATAAACATCTGCAAGAGGCAAAATATTTTCTCTAGCTTCTAGGTCTGACATAACTCAGTCATGTATCTCTGATATTTGTTAACAGCACCATAATGTCATCTGTAGTGCTGGCACCAATCTCACCTTCCTCCTGGATATGCATTTTAAGATATTAAAAGCAATCACTCTTACGTAACTCTTTGTAATCAAATTTCACAACAGACACATCTTTATTCAAGTTGCCAGTATACTTGCATTGCATGACAGCCATAAGCTCTTTCAACTCTTTTTTCCTAAATGTTGTCGGAAGCGCTTATCTGAAAGTACATTTAGCCATTCTAAAAGCTTTTCCAAACAGACCCTTTACTTTTAAATTGCTTATGGGCTTGTTTGAAGGTGCTTTTAAAATGACTGAAAGCGCTTTTGGTGAAATTGTTTTTGGGTTCCAAAAGCATTTTAAGTGCTTCCTTCCAGAAGCACTAGTTATGTGCTTCTTGCAGGAAGCACTTTACATTCTTTTCTAGTATTCACTTGCATTTTTACTAAGAATTGGTTCCAAAAGCGCTTTCAATGATTTTAAAAGCAATTCCAAATGAGCCCTATATTAGTTTTAGATGGTAAAGGGTATTTTTGTGATTTTCAAATTTTCTGGAATGGAGAAATAATCCGTGTAAATTGTAATTCTTAAGAGTTTTATTTTGTTATCAAGGTATTTTTAGAGTTTTACTTTACTTTTAGTTAGAAATTCAATTCTTATTATGCTTCACCAAAAGTTGTATTGTATTGTAGTTCTTTTGAATCAATGGAAAACAAGATTCTGCAATTCAACCCATAATAGAAGGTACCCAAATTTAAAGGAAAAACAGATATATCCCAGAAAAAATTAAACTTTAAAAAGAATGGCACAACATGTACTTACTACAAGTGTTAGTCATATGATTCAACAAGCCACATGGTTCTCCATCAGGTGTATGCACAGGGCAAAGAAAACCCCAAGATCTGTAAATAAAAAATAAACATCTGCTTGAACCCAAATTTTGATCATGGAATCAACGTGTAAGAGTCTGAGTAAACTGGCAAGCAAATGCATACTCAGGTAGCAATTTCCGCACACTTGTGGTGCGAAGTCCGGCGAATGATGCCCCTCGATGAACAGCACGAAAATGAGATAAGAAACGTAAATAGTTAAGCCTCTCTGCCTGAACCGTCAAGCCTGCCCTCTAAGAAATATTTGTAAAACACATAAAAACCATAAGCAAGCATCCAAATAATTATAAAGATAGCCTACTTGTAAACTTGAATATCATAGATAATAAGAAGTGGCCACATTCTGGGCGAGTTTCGTTTGTGAATAGCAAACCTCTTAGAACAAAATTTATGACATGGAAAAGTTGAAGCAAAACCAATTAGCCATACCTGCTGCAAATCTAGACCAGATTGAGTATTAAGTCTTCCAGTTTTCAACATATTTTCAACAGCTAAACTGATCTGCTTTGCAGGATTTTTATCCATAACCTTCTTTACTTTAGCTACTGCATTATCAGGATGGAAGTGTCAATTCATGAGAGAAAAATAATGCCCATATATGATTAGGGCCACAGCTAAAAAGAGAGAGAGAGAGAGAGGACAAGTGGAATAATTCAATGACTTAAATAATAAAAATTAATAAAAGAAAGAAAACACATACCGCTGCCAAATTCAAAGTTCTTGTCTTTTTTGATCTCATCTTCAATAAGCTTTTTGCTCCTTTGCAACCACTCTTCTAGTTTTTCCTAGAAACCATGATAAACACTAAGTGAACACAACCCTGAACTCAAATGCATAGAAATTGTACTCTATGATAATCAGATAAGGGTATTAAAATTTAAGATAATTTGCTCCAAAGTGAATGTTTATTGGGATAATGGGGCTAGAAATCCTACCCTCCAGTTGAAAGAAAACTCAAAAGAGACAAGACAAGAAGGGCTTTACAACATCAAACAGCTATGGAAGAATTTGTTCATAAAATGTGATATTCACTGTTACTGTACCATGTAGTTGTATTCATTCACTATGAGATAAAAGGTTAGGGTAACATATTCTCAGTTATGTTACATGGCCATGAACAACAAATAGCAGTAAGATCCAAACAAAAGCATGAATCCTTATCCCACAATAACTCAATAGATTACTTGAGTAAAAACAATTGGTCAACAACTTAAGGATATCAAATGACTGAATCGTTACCTTTGAACTTTTGGTAATGGCTCAATTGCAAGTTAATTCGCAAGGGATGCATTACCTTAGCCACGGAAATATTTTTATTCTAGAACTAACCACTGAATTGCTACATGCTATATTTACAGATGCAGTTCAGAGACATACTACTCGTCTAAGTAAATACGTATCCCGGCACCCTAGACAAGCTTTAGAACATAAAATTCTTCAGACATTACTGCTATACACAGAATAGCAGAAAACCTTGACATCGTGGTGCACTTACCAGACATCAAAACATTTTTATTTTCCTCAAGAGTTACCATTATACAAACTACCACGATAACTTCCACACACAGTATTCTATTAAAAACAGCAGTTCAATTTTCTACCTTGAGATATATTGTAATCAAGTGACCAGGGAGTAAGACTTCATGATTTTGCAAGGAATCTGGGTTGTCTGGCACAGAAGTTTGATCCACAAGTGAAAAAAGTTTCTGCACCATAAATCTAAAGACACACAAAGTGTGAGAAATGATGCACAACACTCCCATACAAGAAATATATTTTGTTTGCGACCAAGAATGAAATTATAATACATATACACATAATATATAAATAATAGATACATATATATATAAACATATATGGGTTTTTATCACAAATGGTCCTTTATGTATTGCAAACACATAACTTTAGTCCTTTATGTTTTGGATCAATCAATTTAGTCCTCCATGTTTTACCTTGAACATCAATTTCATCCCTGCTGTTAAGTTTTGTTAAAAATTCTGTTGGTGTGCTGATGTGGCACATGAGTAAGACCAAAAACCAATCAGATTGTGCCATATGTATTAAACAAACAAAAAAATTCAACATGTAGAGAATTAAAAGCCAAAAAAAAAATGAAAAAATTATAAGATTAAAAAAGAGGTGAAAACCAAAGCAGTCCATTGCCCCTTTCCTTCATGATTTCCACCCCCTAATTCCAGATTTCCCAGAACCAACCCACACCCACAGTGACTGGCTGAGCTAGCCAAGCCAAGCTTTTGGGGGAAAAAATTAGTGGATAGTACAAATTTCCCAGAGGTTGAAATTTTGAAAATTTTGTTGTTGCCAAAGGAGGTGGTTCAGGGTAGTGAGATTGGGACATGGGACTAAGGTGGTAAGGTGGCCTCTACCCCTCTCTCTCCCAAAAATCCATTCGACATAAGAAAAACTTGGCCAGCAAGAGAGGTTGAAGATGACAATCTATTTTCAATCTTTTATTTATTTAATCTTTATGTTTTCTGGTTTAATCCACATGGCTCAATTCGATTGGTTTTATTGGTCCCACTCGTATGCCACATAATAAGCACACTAACAAAATCTTTAACTGAACTTAACAACAGGACAAAATTGATGTGCAAGGCAAAACATGGAGGACTAAATTAATTGATCCAAAACATAAAGGACTAAAGTTATGTGTTTGCAATACAGATTTGTGATAAAAACCAATACATATATATATATATAGAGAGAGAGAGAGAGAGAGAGAGAGAGCAGCTAACATGAGCAGATTGAATTTGGCATGAGGCTTATTAAGGTGGACCAATATGTAATTCATTAGAACAGCATCTCCAACCTACAAATGAAAACAGTCAGAAATAAGCAGCCTAACAACCTACTCCATTTGTAAAGTAGCTTTCTTTCCCTAACTCCTTTGACGGACCAAAACGAGTCAAAGTTTGTAGAACTTACAACTGAGGGTCTTTCATTCTCCAATCCAACCATAAGAGGTTGGAAGTGCTCTCCTAATAACGATAAAAGGAATCAATACAAATGGTTATTATTTTAATCAAATTTGAAAGACCATGATAAGACAACAGTAAGTACCAATGTGCTCTAGACATTCATGACGAGTGAAAAGTTTCAAGTCTCTCACTTCATCCAGAATAATTTGTGCCCTCTCACCCACTAGCTGAGTGCCAACAGCCCCTTTTCCTTTCTCATAGTTCTCGACATAGCAACATGTCAAACACTCATAAATTTCACGATCAGTAGTATCAATGAGAGCCTGTTAAGCATGTTGAGCGAAGTTAGCATAAACATATTTATTACAACATGACAACTACATCAACAAAGGGGAAAAGGTCAAAAGAATATAAAGTAGGCCACAAACAGAATAAAACAATAAGGAACTTGAGACCACAACGCAGATTGGGCCCAAAAGTTTAGTCCTTCATATAACATGAGGACACGCTCATAAGGGATGGAATGTGAACATAACACTACTATACACAAATCAACTGGCAAGCATTGTAAAACTATTCTACTGCACCATTTTACCATTAATATGATACCCTATATTCTTTTCAAGTGCAATAAACAAATTCTTTTATTTTTGTAAGTAAAATAAACTCTAACGTAAAAGTTACCAAAAATTTCGAAGAACTTTAGTTTCTCCAGAAAGCTAGCTCCATAAATGATTTGACTTTAAACTTTTTCTTTTCCCTCTAAATAAAAATGTTGTGAGACGTGAGAAATCATTTCACAGAAAAAAATGGATCAAGAAATAAAAATATACCTGACATAAAGTATAAAATGATCATGAATTAAAAAGTTAACCTTTATAATCATGAATTAAAAAAGAATACGTGAAGAGGTTCCTTGCTTTTTTATAAAACACAAAAGGCGTTAGCTAAGTCTGGATCAAATATTCACCTTTATGCATACAAAATATAAATCTTGATTGCTGATCATTATATTTTAGTCAACCTCAAAAGATATAGAAACCAGATGTAAAGAGAAGAGAGAGAGAGAGAGAGAGAGAGAGAAGATATGCGCATTATTTCAAGGACTTCACCAAAAGTAGAAATATAAAGATATCTGTAACTAGTATTATTCGAAGTACCTTCAAGACAACTCCCACAGGAAGCAAGTACTCCCTCCCTTGTATCCTGCAAAAATATTTAATGCATATATAATACATTTACTTTTCTGTTTTAGTTGCCTCTCAAAACAGTAAACCAAAATGCTTTCATAGTCAGTTTTAAATCACTTACCAAAATCCAAGTCTTGCACTTCCATTACGAAGGTAATACAATTTGACAGTTACTGAAGACTGATCTTCTCTTTCACATCTGGAATAATAGTAATAAGAAAATCAAAACAAGATAAAACAGCATATCTTTTGCACAAAGAAGCTGCAACTTTATCATTCCTTACAACTAAGGATAGCAATGGTTCTGATTTTATAGTAAATTAGAAAAAACACCCGGATAAGTTCTATACCAAAACACTTCAAGAGCTCAAGTGAACTAAAAAAACCCCTCATCACTCCACTTGTTATGCTCTAATTGATTGTGAAATTCTTTTTCAAAAGTATCGAGTTTAATGTTATGAAGGGTTTACATGCGAGAAGCTCCTGATTTTAACCCAAATTCTAACCAAAATTCAATAAGATTCTGAATCATCAATCCAGTGTAAAACAAACAGCATATGAATTGGATATATCCAATCCAATAATAAATCAATCCCGTTTTAATACAAATAAAAATTACTTACATTCATTACCAACAATATAAACTGCTACTATAATAAAAAAGCCCTAACTTTTTAGATTGAATGCATGTTCTTTTGGGGAGAAAAGACAGGAAACAAAGGTTTTTCATTGAATAAAAAAGAAAATTACAATACAGGGGACAAGGTGTTACCTAAACTACACCCAACTAAAACAGAAAACCCAAAACCAACGAGAACAAATAAAAAACAAAGAGCATGAAAGGACCATTCCTTCAAAATCTGAGGAAGCGAAGCCCATAAAGACATCCAGAAACAAACAATGTCCCACAAATAATCCAACATCCCCCCACCCAACACCCTAAAAGATTCTTTTATTTCTCTTCATCTTCCAGTCACCTTTACTTCCTGCAAAAATCGTAGGCTTCTCACAAAGTAATGCATTACAAATTTCTGGAACTGCCAACTCAATCTGAACTCCACTTTCTAAAGAATACCCAACTTGACAATGGAGCATTATATAATTCAAAGATTCAGCATCTCCTTTGCACATTACAGACCAATGAGGAGAAAGGCTTCAATATGGTTTTCTTTGCACATCACACACCATGCATTCGTCTTACCATGAGCAACAATCCAAGCAAAACCCCATATCTTATGACGTATCTTTACCTTCCAAATTGCATGAAATGAACCCAATCAAAGCTGAAACTTAACCTTTTCATCCCATTTTCGTGGAGAGACTATCATCGTAATTTAATTTTCATTGACATATTTGTCACAATGCCTTGGTAAGAGTTCTGTCCTTCTGTTTTATTTTCATTGGTTTCGGTTTTGTTGTTTCAATAGTTGGGTAAAGTCCAGGGTACATCTTGTTCCCTGTGTTGTTCTCTTTTTAACATATGACATCTCATAAACTAGGACTGACTCTATTATACTATTATTACTAATACCAGGCCATGAGTTATAACAGAATATATCAAAAGAACTTTATTATAAAACACACAAGCACACATGTGGAATTTAGAGAGAGAACCAAACCTTATTACAACTGCTTTGTCAGTATATCCTTCCTTTCGATCACGAAATGAATTTCGCACCATACTAGTTGGCTGGAACAATAAAAAAAACAAATTGGGAAAGTTAGCATCCTTCCTCCAAAACTATCTTTGATGAATTGAAATCCACCGAAAATCATAATGTTGAACTATAGAGAACAGCATCAAAGTCTTCTCCCTCCAACACCCACTCCCAATCTAACTTGAATTCAAGACCTCCCCCAATCTATTTATTCTGATTGGGATGCTGTTGTAAAGGAGTTCTGTATTTCTGTTTTGTTTGTCATTCAGTCTTTTTGTTTGGTTAGTTGGTTTAGTCCAGGTTACACCTTGTCCACTGTGTTGTACTTCCCTTCTCTTTAATAAAAAAAAACTGTTGTTTCTAATAAATAAATAACCCCGCCCCCCCCCCCCCAAAAAAAAAAAAGGCCGGGGAAGAGATGCAGCTTTGGCTACAAGGGTGATGACCTATCCAAAAATTTGCTGCATTACATAAGATGAAAATGCTCACTTACATAGTTCCGCTTTGGCAATATAACAAGCCGAACCACTCTCTCAAGCCCATTTAAGATGAAGTAACTACAACAAAATAAATAAAGAAAAAAACAATTAACAAAGCACAAAATGTAAAGAAAAAGACAAATAAAAAACAGAAAGTGAAGACTTCACAAATGATGACATGATAAGCAAAAGAGAAATCAAAATACTTACCCACCCATTTCCGATGACTCTTCTTTGTAAGAAACTAGCTTTTGGGGAGTAGCACCTCTTAAGTGGCAAAGCTTTGACTGCATTGAACAAACGATGATCATTTGCCATCCATAAACAAGAAGACTAAAACGGAAGAGTCCACAAAAGTAAGCATGTTTTAATGCATTAATACAAATAGCAACCAGTTATTGACATTTTGCAAAAACGTTTCAGGTCAACATTTTATTTGTCAGGCTCGAATCCAACATCCTATTCATGATCCTAGATTCCCAAAACTCGCTTGAAGGAATATGAAGACATTGCAAGATTTACAAATCACAAACAAATACAAGAGCTGATAAAAAGGAAAGAGCACCAACCTGTAGCATGATGGGAAGCTGCCCAAAATTGAACTTTTCTCTTATAGGTACACTATCATTATATTTAAAGTGAACTTCCGCCATGAATTTCCCCGTGTAGGAAAGTTTAGCCTGTCTACACTGTTTAAACAACAACAAACCATTAATGCCTATCATGTACACAATCATACCTGCATACACATACACACATATTTGAGTGTTTGACACTTACTTCAAAAGGAAGCAGAGGAACTTGCATCATTTTCGACTCTTCCTTATAAGGCCGGTAGAGCGCCGGCTCACTCAACCAGAGTAAGATATTACAAGTCAAGAACAAACATATCCATTTCAATACAATAATCAGCATTTGCTTACAAAATCACATGTAATTTCAATTAATTTAATCCAAATGGTAAGAAAAAAAGAGCTCAAACAAAACAAATTGATAGTAAAAATGCAACGAAAATAAAAGAAAGGATATTTTTAAGCGTATTATTGGTGGAAGGGTGGATGATTTCAATGGGCTTGATCTTACTGAGTAGAACCTCGAGACCCTTAGTGACAAGGTAATCGAATGACTCTATGTGGTGGCGGAAGAGCTCGCGCACCGCAGCGAAGTCCTCCGCCGATTGCTTCCCGAACATCTTCGTCGGCTTCTCTTCTCTCACCGACGACGTCATCCTTCTGATTGTTCTTTCGCTCTCTCTGTTCAGTGAAGAAGGAAGGAAGGAAGGAGGAGAAGGGGGTTTGGTTCTTTTTTTGTCTTTTTGTTTACAGAGGTTGCAGAGGTTTCATTAACATTTGAGGGTTTTTGGTTTAGGGTTTTGGAGTTTTTGGGCACTTTTTTTTGGGCCTCACTGTTGGTTTGGGCTAACGCTCGAGTTTTCCTTGGATGTGTTCCTGGCCCGTTAAAAAAACATAATAATATAATCACGTTTTAGAATCACTTACGCGTGTGCAATTGGCTTTTTTAAAAAAAGAAACAATTTATATTTATGTAATTTAAAAAATTAAAAAAACCATGTATAATTTTTTTTTTATAATTAATTTGATTTTTTCTATTAGTTATATGTAAAGAGGGGCACATTTGGTATTACGAATGTTTTACCAAATTGGTGTGCTCCATTTATATATATAGATATATAATTGGGAGAAAGGACAAAAATATATAATATGTTTCAAGGAATTTTATTTGTTTTTAAATATTTTAAGGAGAGACAAAAATACAAAACCAAATAAAATCAAGACCTAAATTATGAAAATAATTTTTTAAAATACCATTCATACTCCCTAACAATCAGAAGTATAACTTTAGTAGAATCCATTTATATATACTTTCATCAAATTACATACGTACTATTAGTCCAACCCTCGTCGACTATTTTTGCAACCCCTCTTCCACCATTTTTGCAGGATTGGCGCAGCTCACAACCTTTCGCTGACTTAATCTCGAAAAATGTGAAGCTTAGGAATTCAATACTCCTATCTATATATTCAAAAGCAACAACTAGAAAAACCACGAGTTTCGGTCATTTCTGCAGCAAGACGACTGATCAATAATTTACAAAACAAGCTTAGATCAAAGCCACACAACCAATTGTAGATACAATGGTCTAACTCCCGAAGGCAGCCACAACAGCCTTCAGACCTGCAAAGCAGCAGACCACGAAGTTTCTTCAGACGTCCTAACCCAGACGGACCCAGCACCTTTCTGCTCCTTCTCGCAACCCAGCTGTAGACCCATGAACCGGGACACGCAACTTCAGCAACACGTTCGCTACATGACATCGTTGTCACATACATATCTGACGGCCCTGAGCTTCAAACTTCCGCAACCCGCCTGGAGCCTCAGCATGCCCCGAGCTTCAGCGAGGCTGACCCTCTTCGCGACCCAGCTGCAGACCCGTTTCAAACCTACAGGGTATTTTCGTAACTTAAAAAAAAAAAAGGCCCGTGACGTCATCTTCCACATGTATTAAGTTTTTGTCTCTCCTTGAAATACTTCAAAAACCTTGTCTTAATTCAAAATTAAAACCTAAAAGTATACCTCATATGTAATTTTTTTGATATAATTTATGTGAATATATGTATTTAATAAAATTATTATCTGACTGTTGAGATTATGATTGTAATAAATACATGTACATATTGTGGGCAAATTCCTCTTTTTTGTTTTGAAAGTTTTTTTTTAGACCATCTCCAATGATGGAGATAAAGTCTAAAATTTAGAACTTAAACTGTCCCAAACCTCTTTCAATAGCTGGGCTAAATTTTGAGTTAGGGATAAATTCTAAAATTGGGTCAAATTTAGACCATAATTTCTACCCGATAAAATTTCCTCCCCATTTGCGCGTGAACGCGCCTGATTTCTTCCACCCCAGTCTGATTTGACGCGCCTTCCTCCTTCGGGCAGAGAACCCACGCTGGTCTGCAAGCCGTGGGCCCAGGCGTCTGCAGCTTGTCGGCCATGCTTTGCCACTTGCAAAGTAACGGCTCCTTTAATAAACGGCCTAGATTGCTAGGCCGTTGGATATCCAACGGTCCAGATGCAATCTTTAAAAAAAATATAATGTAATTTATAAATTTATTAAATCTAACTGCTGAGATCGAATGTAATCAAATTTAACGGTAAAAAAAAGATCTAACGGCCCAAAATTAAATCCAACGGCTAAAATATTTTTTTAAAATTATTTAAATCAAAATTCACCAAAAAAAGTCTATAAATACCTATGTATTTGTTCAATCATTCACACAAAATTCACTTTCCTCATACAATTCTTCAAATTTTTCTGTCTACTCACTTCCAAAATAATTTCTTCCTATTTCCAAATTGTTAAAGATGGCAACTCCTCATGTTAGAGGACTTAATTGGTCAAATGATGAAGATGTTACTTTGTGCTTGGCATGGGTGTCAATTAGCGAAGATGGTGCCGTTGGCACAAAAAAAAAAGGTCTTGTGGGGTAAAATCCTTGATAAGTTCCATTCCAACTCCAATGCAAACCGAAGGGAGGCAAATGGCATTTACGAGCGGGGGAAGATGATCAACAAAGCATGCACTTTGTGGAAGGGAAGCTTGGATAGAGCCGTAGTTGGCATGGCTAGTGGAAGAAGTATGGAAGAAGTGGTGAGTGACTCGTTTGATAGTGTTTTTTTTTTTCATGTGTAGTTGGCATGGCTAGATTCGCCATGCTGCGCATATTGGATTATTGCGTTTCCAAGTGCGTCTTCCTCGTTGTTCATTTCTCCGTTCGTTGCAACAAGTGCTTGGTACTGTGCTTGTGCCATCTGCATTGCCAAGCTTTGGTTTCTTCTGTCACCCATTGATAAGAGATGGATGATACCCACACAAAAAAAAATATATGAAAGCTGGATGATTGAAGAAATGGTGTGTGGGTTTGAGTTTCAACCTCTTCTTTATATAGAAGAAGATGATGATGGTAGATAGAATTAATTTGGTAGATATAACTAACAAATTAGGTAGAAGTAGTTGGACTACCTAACAAATTAGGTGCACCTAATTGTTACCTAATTTAGTGATTTTTATTATTTATCGGAATTATTTTTTTTTTAGGTTAAAATGTTCACAAAAATAAATTAGGATAATCTACATAAATTTTATTTTAAAATAGTTACCGAAAAGAAAAAATTAGGCTAAAATAATTCTTTAGTAATCTCGGGCTAAATTTTTAACCCAAAACCATTGGAGGAGAAAAACTGTTTCTGGATTAAGTTCTAAATTTTTTGGGGCTAAAAATTTAGACTTTAACCCTCACTATTGGAGATGGTCTAAGAAATAATCATTAGATTCTGAAATGAAAGCAAGGACAATATGGAATATAGGATTAAGTAAATAGCATGGGGAGTGCGGTACTTGCAGGGCTTTTAGTGATGATAAAAATAAAATTTTAAGTTCATTACAATTTTATCAGTATCTTTCTACGACTGTTTGACAATATTTAAATTCTGATGTGCTTTCTTTATATTCAAACAATGTTTTCTTTATCAGCTTCCTGATGAAAGAAGGCTAGATTTGCTCAAAGCCCTTGCAGAAGTTCCACCTTTCACAGCACCACAAGATTCTCGTCAGATCCTTCCTTCCGTTGTTCAGCTGTTAAAGGTACAATTTTTTGAATCGGTAGATGATTGAACTATGTGCGTAAAGATCCAACCTTTAAAATACTCTCCACTTTAATTCTGACAAGACGAAGAACAAGCCTTTTGGGACTCAAGTTATTCAATTAAGGATATTTAAATACATGTATTATTGTATTAATTATCATTTAACCATAATAGTCAATCCCATAACTTGTAATCTTCATTTATTACGCAATTGAGGGTGAACCTCAATTGCGCCTTTAAAAAACTGATTAGAATTGATGCATTCACATTCAGTCTTTGGACAGTATCGGCTTTTTATTTGTTTCAGGGCTGGATAACAAACCATTTTTCGAGTCATTTTTGTTCGAAGAAAGACTGGAGAGGAGTTTAATTTTACTTACGTAGAATGCTTGTTGTACACGTTTCACCATCTTCCTCACCAAAAATTCTTGGGTGCTCCGTACTCCGGATTTTTTAACCGTTTGATCTTGATTTTTATATTTTAAAACAAAAATCTAACTGTTAAAAAACCCGGAGTACCCCGTACCCCAGGGTATGCAAGAAAGACTTGTAATTGAAGACCTTGCAACTTGCAAGTTACTGATATCTGAGAAATTACTGTGAAAAGTGGAGAATCAAGTAGCCACACCTCTATAAGACTATATATAACTGGAAATATTATGATTGATTGTGCAGGTTGAGTTATGTTGAGGAGCTAACTAGGGCCACCATGAAGAAATTAACACAGGGAATGGCTGAAAAGAACAAAGCGATGGCAGCTGGAAAATCAAACGAAGCCAAGGATACCATTGCGAGTTAATTTCATGGACATTTCGGAGTATCGTGTGGACATTTTCTGATAGCAGTTATCCTAAACAATGATTTTATGATGTGCAGAAAACAGAAAAGCAGAATACTACAACTGGGTTGCGAACCTGCAACAACATATTGGCAATGACAAAGGTGAGGGCAACTGTTTGAGAATTTTGGATGGATGATCTTTTAGAACTGATGTTTAAATGATTTGAAACAATGTAGACTCTGCATTCAAATACACCCTCATTCATTTGAAACATTCTTTTCTTATTGAAATGATGCATGGTTAAAAGATCCATTCTTAATGGTTTAAACCTACTGGTGCAGAGCAAAACGACCTGCTAATTTTTCCAATGGATCCGGTTAATAGAGCATTTGAAGGTTTATCTCAAGGTGGAAGAAGCGGGGGAAGGAGCAGAGGCAGAGGGTGGGGTGGACGTGGAAGGGGAAGGGGTTACAGATAGCTGCACCGTGAGACAATTTTGGGAAATCATGATGGTGAGAGAGATGGATGCGCCCCAGGAATGCGCAGATGAGTACGTGATGTGCTGAATTCTTCTCTTAGAGACGAGTTAGAAACAAGTTTTGTTTCATCAACCAAGCTGATTAAAATCTAGATTCATTGTTGATTAACGCTACTTATTATGTTCTTCCGGAGCTTTGTCTAACGAGAATCGTGACCGGATTAACGCTCTGAGTAATTTCTATGCTTGGCCAAATTTTCTCCTCAAGAACACATGGAAAAGAAAAATAAAAGAGCCAACCTTATTATGCGACAAACCCTATTTAACCTAGTTAACTCTTCCTAAATCATAGGTCTTTCAATCCAACTAGAAAACTAAATAAAAAATAATAAAATAGGAAACATAACCTTAAATCAAATAGTAAAATTCGCCAAAAATCTGAAAAGCCACATTTTGGACCCTTAAACTGCTCCAAAATCAGCCCAATGTACCTAAATACAAGGTTTGGAATATTCTGAACACATCTCCAGAAGGCCACGAATCCATCAGAAGTCATCTCGGGTTCCAAAAATGTCATAAAAGCCCGAAACGTCATTATTCTAGCACTGCGCATCGCTTCTTTACTTTATTGCCATAAAATCACCGCTTGGTGGAAAAATCTGATATTTTGATACAATAAAACTGAGAGACTCGCGAACTTCATCCAACTGGAATTACTCCAAAATTCATCCATTTGATCATGTTTTGCTCCAAATGAAGTCAAAAGTCCTACATTGAAAATATAATTCAAAGTATCAAAATTCTTCTAAAATAATAACAAAAATGTACTAAGAATATGGTTAAATATATAATATAAAATATACTCATCAAAATAGCCCCAAACTTAGCTTTTTGCTTGTCCTCGAGCAAAACAAATCTAGAAAACAAAAATTAAAACTTGAAATAAAACCTACCTAAACAAAATTTTCATTCAAGTTGCAATCCCTAGAAAATGTTAAACATCAAAACATCTTTTCAAAAGTTCCAACCAATCCCACTATAGAGTCTAAGCCATTTAGAATCAATTAGAAAATAATTCACAAACTTCCTTTGGTGTAAAGTGAACCATCATAATCAAGGAGACTCAACCAAAACCCTTACCTCTCATCCTTTTTATTCATACTTCACATACTTATATAATCAACCTCTTTTAATTAATTTATTTTTCTCCTTTTTCATATAATAATTTTTTTTAATATGTATATTTTTTTCAGTAATAGTAGTGGTCGTGCAATGTCGGTTCCCTTAAACTTTCGATCTAACCCATGTAACGAGCTTTAGGTCAATGTCTCCCAAACCACTAGAGCTTTAGGGCACTAGGTGTAGAACACCCCTAATGACTTATTAACCCAAGTTGGAAAGGCTACGAAACCAACTAACCACCCTGCCTCATGCAAAAACTCAACTGTTTGACGCGAGAATTGCTGCTGATTAGGCAAAACTGTCCCGGTTACTAGGCAAAACCTCTTATTTTATAACACCTACTAACTTTAATGTATATAGAACAAAAATTAAAGTATACTTAGACAAAAAGTAAGTGTTCCAATCTTACTTCTCACAAACCGTGTTGGTGTGAATGTGCAAATTTTCAAAGTATAATTCGCGAATTAGTGTCTAAGCAACGATAAATAGAAAAGACTCTACTGTGGATGAACCCTCGCCATGTTCATTTGTTCTAAAGTTTAAAATAAACTATAAATATTAACTTAAAAATGAAAAATTTTAGACAAAACTTAAAACATAAAAAAAATAAAATTTTACTTTTCCACTCCCAAACTTAAATCACACATTTGGCCTTAAGGTGTGGAAAAGAAAAATAAAAAAATATATATATATATATATATAAAATAAGAAGAATAAAGAAAACTAACTGAAGAAACAAAGACAAAAAGAAAATAAAGAAAACAAAAACAAAAACTAAGCACTACTAAAAAATAAATAGAAAATAAAGGAAAGTGATTGCACCTGGTGATGTATCTAAGCAAGCAGCCAAAATAGTGACGCATTGCACGAATCCTACAACCCTCACACTTTCATTGCTCTCTCATTTCCCTAGCCAAGCGCCCATCTTAGCTGTTCATCCACCTGGAAATTGCAGAAACCACCATCGCAGCTCACTGAACTCCATCTTTCAAATCAACCCAGCAGCTCCCTTCCAATCGCTCGGGCTCGAGACACAGCTAGCCTGCAACAAGCCAAGAAACATCCAAGAACCGCGAATCCGTTGCACACCTCACCTGGAAATTTCCAGATCCGAAAAAGGTAATTCCTTTGTGGCTCAATGTCTGCATTTTTCTTCAATTGTAAGGCTGATAGATTCCAACTGTGTAGGAAAAAGGTAGATCCATAAGAGGTTCAAGGACAAGGCAGGAAATGTTCAACGCAGCAAAAAAACTTCGAGGATCCCAGATCTGGCATCTGGCAGGTATAATTTCGAATTCCGTAGACTTGCTGCTGTGTGCATGATTCCAGTATAGGATTTGTTGTTGATTGTTGCTGTGTAGGATTTGCTGCTGGGTGCATGATTCCAGTGTAGGATTTGTTGCTGATTGTTGTGCCCTGTATGCAACCAATACGTGTTAGGGGTAGACGGGATAGTGTTTGGTAAGCAGCTTATTAAAAAAGTTGCAGCTCAATTAGTGTTTGGTAAAAAAAAAAAAGCACTTTTTTTCATAATTATCAGTTCAAAACAGCAATAAGCAGAAGCAACAAAACCCATGCTTCTCAAGAAAGCGCTTTTTTTGGCCTGAGGCGGGTGAACAGTACATTTAATGAAATTTTTTTAATGCCAATTCTACCCCATATTTTTCTCTGAGAACCCAACCATGCCGAACGATTTCACAGACTGAAAGAGAAACCCAGCCTCCAGGAGCTCCTCCCTCCTCACCTCCGCCAGATCTGTCCCTCTCATCAAGTTGGAGCATTCTTCTTCACCAGAAAAAGGGTAACACTTAACAGTTACAGACAAAACCAGGAACAAAGCCCGCGGGAAAATGGAGGAAGACGGAGGAGAACCACCTCAACCGCCCCATCCGACGAGCTCCGAAGCCCTAACATCAGACCCACGCCTCGATCCGCAGTCCAACTGTCCTGATTCCACACTCGATCCCAGTGAGGACGACCGCACCGATTCGAAACCCACCCCGCTGAACCAGACCGAGATTTTCCGAGCTCTCGAAGTGGTCGAGAGGGACTCCCTGGCCATCGCCGACATCTTCACCTCCCTCTTCTCCTCCCTCCGCCTCGCCCTCTCCGAGGTCCCTCCTCTTCCATCTAAATTTAATTTTGACCTTGAATTTGTGTTTGGTTCTCGAGAAAGTGAAGGAAAACGGAAGGAAAATTGGTGTTTTCTTTTAATTAATTTATTATTTATTAAATTTTCGCTTGATTAAATCATAATTGGATGATTTGGGAATTTGTATAATTATGAAGGTTACTAGCAACTCAGTTGATCACATGCATTGCTTTGGTGACGCCGCTGGTCGCCTACAAGAATCCGGTATCTGTTTATACAAATCATAATAAAGATTTAATTGTTGGGATGAATTGTTCGATTATTAATTCCGAGTTCCGAATTTATGAAAAATAAAATTGAATGATAGCGATGTGATTGGATTTTAATTTCAGTGCTTGATGCTGCTACCAAGGGAAACCGGTATATAAATTCATGTCTCAGGTATTTTACTAAAGGCGTTGATCATCTCGTTTTATGATTCGATATGTGTTGGGAGATTCAAATTTCTTTGAATGGTATAATCACTCAGAATTGTTGTTGATACATTGATATGATTATGTGGTTGTGTAAGTGGAAGAGTAGTAATCACAAATAGCGGTTTCTGCAACTTGGTTTCTTCATATAAATTGATGGCTTGTCACCAACCGGACGATCTAAACATGGAGTTATTTGTTTTCTCAGTATCTTCATCTCCTATTAATTTATGTCATCTGAAAAATTACGTCTGCAGTCAATGAGTTATATAGAAAGGTATAATATTTGTCAAATTCTGTTTTCCATCAACAATGTGGCACATATTCTTGTTGTAAATGGCCACGGAACTACTTCCGCAAGGAAGTGTTTACCTGTGTTGGAACAAATCTGGTGATGCCTTGCACTGATAGACGACTGTGTCTCAGTAACGCCGAGTCTTATGTAGCTGTTGGGTGCTTGGTTCTAGGATGGTTAAACTTTTAGGTCCCTCATAACGATGGCCTTTCTAAGCAAGATGCTGAATTTTTCTTTTTTGGCAGATTAAATGAAGAAATGAAGGGCATTGACAGTCTAGCCTTGCAGCTGTATCCTTAACAGTTAGTTACTTTGGCTGTATACCTATGTGTGTGTTGCATTAGTTTATGCTCTTGCCTTCCACCATACCCACCATACCAGTGGCGGTCACTTACGCTGAAATCAAGGATTCATTCTGCTCTGTTTGCTAATCTGAAGGCAGCTGGATGCTCGGTGTGTTATCAATCTTCTGGCAGTTGATAAAAATTGCTCAGCAACCCCTTAAATT
Organism: Gillenia trifoliata; assembly: GCA_018257905.1. Lineage (NCBI taxonomy): Eukaryota > Viridiplantae > Streptophyta > Magnoliopsida > Rosales > Rosaceae > Gillenia > Gillenia trifoliata. The sequence continues at coordinate 21,717,922 of CM031087.1, forward strand.
TAAGCATGGTTAAAGATTTAGTATTCCCTTGCTATATCTGAAAAATGTGTTGTTCTGTGATCTGGGTTTTCTTTTGGTTCCTTAATGAATAACCAGAAAAATCTTGAGGAGAAATGTTGATGCTCTCGACTCAGGTGTGAACAAGCTCCTTCGTCTTCCATGATGTCGCCCTGCCTCATTTATTGTTACATCAATTTTGGATGTGGGAACTTCTCTTCCCATTTATTTGCTCATTTCATCAGAAGATTTTAGTACCGAATTAAGTGTGTGAACTAGTTGTCCAATTCGGTTCAACTTAAGCAGATGTGCTATGTCGTTGGCCGATAAGTGTAGAACATTGAGAGCATATGTGAACTGTTATGTTGAAAGCAAATATTCATGTGTATATTCTTTGTTGTCGGATACTTTCGTTCTGGGCACTGGAATGAGTACTGTATATGATATTGGAGCTCACTTTCCCTTTGCTATAAAATTCTCAGCAGCAGCAGATATTTTGCAAAGCCTATATTGGGTCTGAGTCTCTTTCATAATAATTCTTTAAAATTTGGGATACGTAAATAAGACGAACAATATAAGAAAAAAAAAGTATATGTAATGAATTGACCAATATTTTTGGCAAACAATTAAATTAATAATACATACAGCAACATGCCCTTTTTAGTTATTTACACAGTCACAGCAGTTTTATATACAAGTTTACCAAACACTTTGAAACTGCTTTTTTTTGCTATAAGCACTTTTACAACTACAGTTTACCAAACACTTACCCGCTTTTTTTCACAGCTGCTTTTTCTCTCAGCACAGCAGAAGTAGTTTTTTTTAAAAGCACAGCAATCCCAAACTAAGCCTAAGGCCCAGTTTGGGGCTGCTGAAATTTTTTTAAAAACAGCTTATTAAAAAAGTTGCAGCTCAATTTGTGTTTGGTAAAAAAAAAAAACACTTTTTCACAATTATCAGTTCAAAACAGCAATAAGCAGAATCAATAAAACCCATGCTTCGCGCTTTTTTTGGACAAAAGGCGGGTGAACAGTACATTTAATGAATTTTTTTTAATGCCAATTCTACCCCCATATTTTTCTCTGAGAACCCAACCATGCCGAGCGATTTCACAGACTGAAAGAGAAGATTATTCCCAGCCTCCAGGAGCTTCCGCCTAGGTTCTCCCTCCTCACCTCCGCCAGATCTGTCCCTCTCATCAAGTTGGAGCATTCTTCTTCACCAGAAAAAGGGTTAGTATCCTTCTCTCTCAGCCTCTAATTCTACTTATTTGAACATCGCTCCCCAGAAACGAACCTTATAACTACTCTCTCTTCTTCTTCTTCTTGTCCTCTGTCCATCTGTCTCCGTCCCCAAAGCTACTCTCTCTCCCCTTCTCTGTCGATTTCTCTCTGTCGGCAAAGCTATGGCAGAAGGTGAAGCTTTCACCTCACGGCCAAGTCTCTAAGACCGATCTTGAAGAAATTCAAGAAATTCCCAATTCTGCGAATGAAAAGGTCGTATCTTTGGATTTCGTTTCTGGGTTTCCTGCATCTGTTGGAGTTGACCAAGATTTCATGGAAAATTACGAGGTGGGTTTTGTTTCTAATGGTGAATTCGTGACAACTGAGACGGAAAAGACTATTGTTGGGATTAAATCCGATGTGATTTTTCTTCGTCTTCTTTTCTTCGTTTCTGCTTTGTCTCATAACAATAGTCTCGCTCATACTTCACCTTCCAATAACTGGAATAGCTATCTAGCTGCAACCGTTCAACTCCCAACTCTTTCTTCTTCCTCCTCTTTTTTATTTTGTTTTCATGTAAATATAATGGAAGTAAATCTTGAACTAATACCAGCTAATTAAAAGCCATAGTCTGTAATTTGATTAGAATTTCTCTTAGATTCCACCCTGAGGTGAGTGATTCTTTCTTTTGACTAGACTAGAGGAGTGCTCTTTCTTTAATTCATCGGGACCCCTGCGACATAAACTATGAATCTTAGCAACTTTGATGGTTTTATTATTAATATGAATGTGCCTTCCTTGTGTTTAAACATGCAGGGCTTCTCGAGGTACTGGACACCAGATATTAAGAAGTCATTGACAGAGCTCTCACAAGCTGAAACTGAAAAGGAGTCCTCACTAAAAAGCATTCTGCAGAGGTTAATTGGACGTTTCTGCGAGCATCGTCTTAAATGGAGACAATTGGTCTCTGTGACTGCAGGTATGCAATCTTTTTTCCTCTACATTGGCTGGTTTCTTCTGATCCATTTTGGTCAAGCTTTGGTAGATTGACTGGAACATAGTTTTACATTCGCCTTTTCTTTTAGTACGTACATTCTGCTATGTTATGCAATATAAGGCACATTTCCGTAGAAACTTATAATCTAAATGCTTCAAATTTTGGATACTTATTGGTTACTGATATAACAGATCTTGCTTCTGTGTTATTTTGGTGATTGGTTTATGTGTTTTCATTCACTTGAAATCTTAATGGAAACTGTAATGGTATCTTTGGTGTCATACTTTTCAAGTATAACCTTTATGCTGTTTTATTTGGGCAAAGGTCTGGTATCCTACCAGGGTATGCCATTGATCTTCTAGTTTCTCAGATGGTATCCAAATAAAACAGCATAAAGGTTATAATTAGATGGTATCTAAATTCTATAAGGAAAGAAGCATAAAACTTGCAGGGGCATGTATTTCTCTGTCATATCGTCCAAGATGTTTTTCTGATTGGTTTAATTTGATTGAATTTTGTTATAGATAAGTAAATAATCATAGATGTCTGCTATGGAAACTCATAAAGCTAGGCAGTGTGTATGTGTTGTGTGCAGTGTGTGTGTGTGCAGTGTGTACAAAGCAAGGCAGTGTGTGTGTGTTCAGTGTGTGTGTGTTGTGTTTTCATTTTGCAATTCAAGCAGGGCGATAGAAACTCCATTTAACTTAAGTTGATCTAGGCCAGAAGCAGACCTACGTCAAGATAACCCTTCTTTGAAACACTTTGGTAGTGCTCCTGGATTGGAGTGAATCCACATAATGAATCAGAGCACATGGAACCATCTTTTTATCTTTATGTCAATAAAAATGTGGTAGACTAGCCGATATTTCTATCAGTTAATGAAAGAGCCCAATGCAAAAAAGGTTGCACGTTGGGTCTTTGAAACAGTTCAAATCATTTTGATAATAATAAAAGTTTGATCCGTTTTACTCGAGAAGGTCTGCTACGGTTCGAGTCCGTATAGCCCTATAAAACCTGGCAAAATGAAAAATCAGTGTGCTGTGTGTGTGTGTGTGCAGTGTGTGGCCAAAGCGAGGCAGTGTGCAGTGTGCGTGTGTGTGTGTGTTGTGTGTGCAGTGTGCGTGTGTGTGTGTTGTGTGTGCAGTGTGCGTGTGTGTGTGTGTTGTGTATGGTTTGATTGCATAGTGTTTGTTAAAATGCCTGAGACGGAATGTTGGATGGAGAGAGAGTGGCGGAATTGTAATGGGTTTGTTTGGAATTTGGCAGGGGCTCGTGAGTATGTGGGAGTAACTCGAAAAACTGGACCTGATGATCTGGTAAACCTCTGCAGCTGCTGGGTTTGGTACTGGTGCTATTCTCTCGGCGCCTTCAGGGTGAGAATTCCTTCAATTTGTATCTTCTGTATGTGTTTGAGGAAGAAATTGTGTTTACTGTGGTGCACTCAGATTGTGTATACTTTTTATTGTTTCAGAATATGGAATGTGATAGGTAAATAGCTGAATTCTACATTGCCTTTCGACCTCTCGACTAGGGGCTTGGACTTGTGCCATTCATTTCCGTGTGTTGGGACTTGTGCCATTCATTTTTATAGTACCTTCTCTGCAATTATTTCCAAATTGGAACGCAGCTGGTTTTTGCAGTGTCTCCTGGTTGGCCCCTGTTGTTTGTTTAGATTGTTGCTATTCTGTTTCTTTGTTCTTGTGGACATCTTCGCAAATCTCTCTCTTTACTTTTCTCTCTTCATAATTTGTACTAATGTTTTGTACTTTCTACTGAGTTCTAGGGGACTCTCCTAGGTCATGCTTGTCTGTTTAATAGTTTGCTCAGTCAACAAAAAGATAGACACAAACCTCTAATTATAAAAAATAAAAATCTCATAAAAATATATAACTCTCGACACAACAAAATAAGAACTAAGAATCAGGATTACAAAACCAACAACACCAAGAAATAGAAGAAATCCGCTAACAAATACTCAATAAATCTCATAGACGAAATATAATCAGAATCCATCAATAAAATTAGAAACAAAACGAAGAAACAACATAAATGTGTAAATGTGCTAAGGCAAAAAAAAAGATCAAATCACAACAAACCAGATAGAGTTAGAATCAATCAATCAATCAGAAAGAAAGAAAGAAAAAGGAAAGGAAAACTAGAAGAATATTTAAATAACTAGTTGGGAAGAACTTCTTGCAGCTTGTTTTACAAATAGATGCAGATAGGATTTTAGACAGCATACTTTTGGCTCTCTCGATACCCAAGGTTGTACAAACAATAGATGATTTGAATGCAATTAGAGAGAAAGGGAGATTTTGCCTTTCATATGGGGGAGAAATATCCAGATGGTGCTTCTCAATTTTTCATGAAGAAGGCAATGAAGGGGGAGTAATAAGGGAGAGAGAATCTGAGAGGCAGTGGAATAGGAAGAGGGGGAGGAGAGAGAGAGAGAGAGAGAGATTAATGTATAATTTTTTAGAGAAATAAATTAATGAACTATTTAGGTGGTGACTTGTGAGTTTAATGACATAAACAATCTCAAGTGAGAGCAGGCCAATCTCTACGTTTTCACAGTTGGAAAACAAGTCTTGAAAACTCAATGGCATCTTTGCTTAATTCACCTTCTATACTGCCTTGCAAAGTAGAAGAATTTCTTGCGAAGACAATGCAGAAAGGTTTATTTTTCCTTTAGTCTAGGTTATATTCCATTCAAATAAATAACTACATCCTCAAATTCAAATTTCAACAACAAGATTACTTGCACATTTCTACCACTACGAATGTTTAAAACAGAAAAACTTGTCCTTTTAATTTAAAAAGAAACTAATATGTGATTTAAAGTTTCGTATCGTTGTTACAAGCAGAATCTTATAATAACAGTCAGTCCAGTACAAACATTTTTCTTTTCAATTAAAAATGCAATTCAAGAGCAAGTAATGCTTACTACAAAACATTTTTCTTTTGCAAATTAGATTCCATTGCCAAGATGATGGAGAAACCAGAAAAGTAAGAAAATAAACAGAAAAGAAGAAAAACCCTAATTTTCTGAGAAGACAATAAGCAGGACTGTACAAGAACAATGGGCAGGCCGGGTAGCTTGGGTTTGATTATGAGAATAACGGTGCAAATTAGGACTAAATTTCATCAATCTACCGCTGAAAATTTACAACTATTCCTTGATTCCAGTAAAAAACATGGAAATACCAAATTTTTAAGCGAATTTAGAATTCGACATAGCATTCAAATACAGCTAAAATCGTTACTTGACCGAAAAGCAGGTTTGGGATAGCATTTCCAGATACAAATTTTAAAATTGCTGAATTTCTACAAAGAAGGAAAATTTGAAATAAAGAAACTAGGGCTTGATGAAGAGATACAGAACAGACCTTAATTTGAAACTAGGGCTTGGATTTCAGTTACTGCAGCAAGCTCCTAAATCCACCGCGCCCTTATCCTCAATTGGCATCAATCAAACCGGAGAGCACCTTCGAAAATCTCAAATTCGGAAACCATAAAAAAGCAACTGAGATGAGATTGGAAAGCCAATTCAGAAGACCCGGGCAGAGGAAGAGAGCATTATTATAATAGAATGCCTTTCAAATTGAAATTGAAATTGAAATTGAAATTGCGTGATACAATTTTTTTCCTCTATTTTAATATATTTTTAAGTGAGAAAATGTTATTGAATATTTACAAAACAAAATCCATTCGCCAAAATTAAAAAGATAATCAAATTCTCTTAAGAAACAAAGCCCAAAAAAACAAGTCAGGGGGCCCAACTCTGTAGCATCTCCGGCGTGATGAAAATTTGGAGAGAGGACGCTAGGGGTGGGCAACGGGCTCCGAACCCGCGGGTCGGGTGGGGTGGGTCTCATAAAAAATGTAATGCAAAATAGAGTGAAAAAAAATTGTATCACCGCAATTTCAATTTCTCTTTATGAGCCCTAGAACTTCAGGGCTTGCCTTGGATGTAATTATTAGATTCTTCATCTGGATCTTTGTTATGTGCTAAGCAGCTGCTACAAATTTATATTCTCATTTCCATCTTTTTGAATTTTCTTAAAGGTTATTGCAGTGCTGTTACAAATATTGGGTGGTGATTCAGATGGTGGTTCTCAAGATGGAAGGGATGAAGGTAAGGTCTGATGTTTGTATCAAAATTCATAAATGTGTTTTTGTGGTAAATTGAACGAGTTGTTTGCTCTTACTTTGTTATGAAAAAAAGGTTGTGAGTATCAAAGTTGAAAGGAAATAGAAAAACTAGGAGGGGTGAACGGCTTACTAGTCCTGGCTGCTGGATCCTAGAATATTTTTTTAAAGCTCTAAAAATTTTCTGAGTTGTATTACTTTATTTCCTTTATAGTTGTATCGTATGCAGTCCTCAATTCCCCTTTTCATTTTGTAAAGTATGATCTACTTCGTCATTATATACAACTTTGGCCAGTGGTGCTGGAGTTTGTTCTAACGAGAAAGCTTAATTATAAACACATAATTACAAAATAACCTATGCTAGTTTTATTTATTTATTATTATTATTATTTTTTATTTGATAAAGAGACGATTGTATTAAGAGAGGCTGGGCTCTAAAAGAGTGAAATTCCCCTACACAAAACAAACTCAAGAGAACAAAAAAAAAACAAAGAAAACTCCCAAAGACTGATAACCGAGAGGACCTAAAAGACATTAGAGGATAGCCGCCTTCCAAACAGCCTAAGCAGAGTGAAATTCCCTGAATTCTTAGTAAAAGAAATGAAGCCCAAAGAGGTGAGCAGCCAGAAACAAAATCCTACCAGAGCTCGCTAAACCAACCCCAAAGAAATCTTGAACGATCCTTCCGCTTTCCACCCAAATGGCCCAAATGACTGCAAGAAATATTCAACCCAACATGACCGTGGCTTTCTTATCCTACCAAGGCAAAGTATGATAGTTCATCACGTAAGAGGGAGGAACAATCTTGGTGAGTCACCCTAAGCGGATACGCATCTCTCGTTAACCCATCTTCTGCCAAACTCAACTTTAATTGTTTTGACCTTTGTATTTCTGCCCTTTCACTTACTATTATTTATAGTCTTGCATACTAAGTGGTGTTAAGGGAAATTTGTGAGTGGAAGAGGATGGTGAAGAGATGGAAGAAGAACTATTTTTTCAAGTCTCTATATAAACAAAACAAATGTAAGAGGTGTGGCTGGGGTTTGGAAGGCATTAACAAGTCTGATAAGGGTAGAATCTGAGGCAGCCTTGGCTTTATAAAGGTTTTTGAGTGAAATTTGAAGTTCTAAGAGCAGTTTTTATTTCATGGGATATTTTGAAAGTTGATATTTTGGGTTGGTGATAGAGGAGTTCTTCTTTCAAGAAAGTGATGGGGGCTTAAATTAAAGTGACAAAATGAAATCTCATTTTGCCCACATTTTGAAAAAGATATTCTTGAAAGTGAGGGACTACATGCCTATAAGCTCAGTTACAAGTTTATAAAATTGTGGCAAAAGTGCTCTCCCTCAAGACTAAGGGAGGTTATGGCACAATCTCCTCGCATCTCAAGGAGCCTTGTTAAGGCATGTGCCTTAATGTTCCCTCGTGAGCAAAATGATGTTGCTGAATAGGTGAGGCAGAGTTTTGAAAGATGAGGGATTAAGTGCTCCAAGATAGATTTATGATCATGTAGAGACTCTTTTTTGGAAGAAGCCTTACAAAAGAAAGGGCTTGGGTAATAGATGAGAAATGGGTCAGGTTGTTTAAGCCCTCAAAGAATTCAAATTTTGATCAATGGGAGGCCTAGGGAAAATTTAAAGTCAAGAGGTTTGGAACAAGGTGTATCCATTGTCACCTTTCCTTTCTCTTCACCTTATTATTAGTAGATGTGCTGAGTAGGATTGTTGGAAAAGGCACAAGAGAATCATCTCGATCAAAGGGTCAGAATATTGAAAAGAAATGAGAGTTTCACATCTTTAATTTGCTAATGACATTGTTTTTTTCTTTGGCGGGGTAAAGAAAGTTGAAACAATTTTTTAGAGTTGCTTAATCTATTTTTGTACTATTTCAGGTTTGAAATTAACAAAGCAAAGTGTTTCTTTTGGTTGGAAATGAACTCCAGATTGTGGAGAAAATCACTGAGGCCAAGGTGGGACTGGGATGAGGGTGGCTGGGCTGGGCTGCATGGAGAAGGCATTCCGCCCTCTCAGGAAGGCCAAAAGCACTCAAGTTTTGGGATCCAAATAGAGGAGAAGGTGGAAAAAGACTTCCAAAATTGGAAGGAGTTCCCCTTATCTGTGAGGTGGCAGATTAACTTTGATTCATGCTGTAGTTCTATAATTATGCCAATTACACACATTCCTTGTTCAAAATTCCTTTGTGGGGTGATTGGCTGGCCTCTGAAAACTAATGAAAGGGGCTCGGGGGAAGGGGTGTGAGGAAGGAAAGAAAACCGCATTTAGTTTTGTGGAGATAGTGATAAGAAGCCTGTGATAAGCGGGGTTTAGGTGGGGAATTGAGCAATCGGTAAATTAAGTCTTTACTCGCTATGTTGAGATTCCATAGAATCAAATTCTCCGAAGCACAAGGTATAAGCAAGGAGCAAGTACAGGTTGGAGGCTAATGGTGGCGCCGCCGCGCTGGGCTCAAGTCAGAGTCCTTGGTTGGATATTTCATCTCGGTCTTTCTTCTTTCATAGAGTGCTGCAAGCCTGAGGTGGGAAATGGAGAGAGAGGGTGAGGTTTTGAGAGGATGGTTGGTCAAGAGGGTGGACCGCGTGTTGCTTTAAAGATCTCAGATTATTCTTGTTATCGAGAAAGGCTACTAGAGCATTTCAAGTTTATGGATTCTTCTGTCTCTCAACCACTGAGTTGAACCCCCGATTCCTTAGAAGGATTTTAAATGAGCCGGAGATAGTCGAGGCTGATAGAAAGGGCTACTAGAGCATTTCAAGTTTTGTGGATTCTTGTCTTCAAACCATCGAGTTGAAACTTCAATTTTAAAGGAATTTAAATGAAATGGAGATAGCCGAGGCTACTGTGGTTATTAGAGAAGGTGGAAGATGTTATCAAGAGGGATAATAGAAGGTGGAAACTAGAATGGGTTGCATTTGTTCATCACTTGCAAATCGTATAGTTCTTTTTGTGCAACAGTGGAACTGTGCAACATTTTCCACCCTATTCTCATATTTGGAAATCAAAAGCTCTTCCATAAGTCAAAGTTCTTGTGTGGTTAGTGGCTATTGGGAAGGCTAACACCTGTGATCAAATTCAAAAGTGAATGCCTTTATTTGCTTTTCTCCTCAGCGGTGCAGTTTGTGTAAATCAGAGGAGGAGAATGTTAATCATGTTTTTCTTCATTGTTCTTACTCGATACAGCTGTGGTGGAAATTGTTCAAGGAAGTTAGAGCTAGTTGGGTTATTCCAAAGGGATCTTCGAGCTTTTAAGCACCAAGTTCGAGGCTTTAGGGAAGGGGAAGAAAGCCAAAGCTTTGTGGGCTGCTTGGTGTTGGCAGTTTTTTTGGAACATTTGGTTGGAGTGTAATAGAAGAATTTTTTTAGGAGTATAAGGGAGTGGGAGTAGAGGAACTATGGGGTAGAGTTAGATATCGCAGCCCTCTCCGGGGCATCAGTTTCGAATGAGTTCGTAGACTAATCTCTCTCTTTATAGTGATGGATATGTTAGCAGCCGTAAAAATGAATTTGGGTTTAGCTTTTAGTTACTTGTAAAGTAGTCCTACTTGAGAGATCTTAGCTAGTTTTTCTAGTTGCTGGATTTCTATCCTCTTGTTGTAATTCCTTCTATTTTTTTAATAAAATTCTATCATTTCTTTCTCAAAAGTGTGCTCTGAAATTGTTGATATGGTAGATGATGAGAAGATTATGAGGACGTTGGTAGGGGCAGTCGATTTTTGGATTTATGTTTGGCAATGTCAATGACTCTGGTGGGCTTGATGCCGATTACCTTGATGAGGTAAGCTTACCCCTCCCCTTAATTTCTCTCTCTCACACACTTCTCTCTCCTCTCTCTCTCATATTTTTATACTTTTGTGGTTTTGAGCAAGCAATGGGAATTTGTTAGCAATAACATAATCAATCAAGTGGATATTCATCTTCGTGTTTCCATCTTTCTCATTTTGAATGTTTTTGGATTCTAATTTAGTAATGTAATCTTGTTGCTAAAAACCACAGGATGCAAAGGAACATCTTGCTGCACTTGCTGACAATAAGTTGGGTCCGTCGCTGACAGGCATAAATGTATGGATTCCTTATCCATCCATTTTTGGATCTCTCTCTTATTTGTAGTCTTCAATATTATTTTGGGGCCCGTTGTCATGACTTGCTCTCTCTTCTTTTACTTCTGTTCCCTGATACAAAAATTGTTTTATTTTAGCTGCCGCAAATCACCACAAACATCAACTGATGCTGTTGAAGAAGGTGATGTTGTGAGCCTGAAAAATGATCTCATGCAATTTTGTGATGTTTTGCTAGTAACTCACCATCCACTCCCCCTCCCCCTCCCCCTCCTCCCAGTTCATACATATATTTATTAGTTATATTTGTGCATGACATTTTCTTTCTTGGCTATCAAGTAAGATCATTTTGAGAAAAAAAGGTATCTAGTGAATGCACTATGACTACTCCCTCTAAATTTATTTTGTGAATGCAATATGGATTACTCTCTCTCAATTTACTTGTGAGTGCACTATGATTACTCCCTCTCGATTCATTTGTGAATACACTATGGTGCTTTTGAAATAAATTTAATTTAATTCTGACGTGATAAATCAGATTTTTTCTTCTTCAATCTTGCACTACCCAGAATACTGATGCCACTTCATGATCACAACCATTAGTTCACTCCCTCTTTCTCTCTCCCTATTTTTATGCTAATGAAATATTTTATTTCTGCCTGTCTAATTTATATCCTTTATCTCCTAATTCCACTTCGAGAGTGGCTGCTTGCGCTTCCTAGCAGATGGATTCTGCGACAATGGTCGTATAAATAAAAAATGTAGCTGCAATGAGATAAATTTGTTTCTATTGTGTTGCTGAGATGTTTAACCTCAGATAAGTTTGTGCTGTGTACATTGACAATTTGAACTTCTCCACTGGGTGAAGTTAGGGTGATTCTCTCTTATATTCTCTGCTTTTTATTCGACCTCAGCTTAGTCTGTTTGTCTAATGACAAGGTGGAAATAGGAAAGTAATGTTGTTATTCTGCTGTTCTAAGTAAGCACTCATTTTGCTCTCTTATGTCAGATTATGAGGAGAAGGCTGAAAATGCAGTTAATTATTTTGATATTGATGAGGATTTTGAGGGACCAGAGATTCAAGCTGCTACTGAGGAGGACCATTTGTTGCCCAGGAAAGGGAATATTTTTCTGCTCAAGGTTCATTGGCTACTTTGGAGCCCACAAATTCTATGTTTGATGATGAAGATTATGATGAAGGAATTGAACAGGAAAAGTGAACATGAGGTGGTTGAACACAAATGATGTTCAAGCCATCTCTTTACTACAGGTATTTTTTCATTTGAATAAAGTTTTAGGTTAGTTGCTAACTTTTCATTGTGCATTCATCAATGTACCTAGATATTGGGGTGGAAAAGAAATACAACTTGGATGCAGTTATATAATTCAATAGATTGTCTTGCAGGGGTTTCTAATGGAGAAAAATATTCTGAGGATGATTTGGCTGCTCGTGACTCTGAAAAATTTGGCTGCTCATGCAGAAGAGTTTCAGGTCAGATTCTTGATTGCATAAAACGCCCGTATTGTTTCTGGCCTTTGGATACTATTTATATTGGCATGTTAAGTTATACAGAAAGAGTTGCCTTCATTCATGTAATTCTCCTTTTATTGTTTCCTTGTATTAGGTGCTTGTTTAAAGCTTTTGATCGAATGGATAGATTATATTTGACAGTAATTATAAAACCAAAAACATGATTTAAATGCTAGTAAGGCATGAAAAAGAGTGGTCAACTACAGTATGAACCTTCCTTTAATGCTTCAAACAGTGAAAATGAAAAAAATTGAAGGGTGATCAAAGAAGTTTCACTTGGTAAATCTTAAATCTAATAGCTTATCCCTAGCCATTTTTTATGGCATTGGGTCCTTTCACTTGTTGCAGCTCCCCATGGTGTTGAAGTTGTATTATTATCTTAAAAATAGGTTTTCCCACTTGGTCCTGGACTCCCGCCGTATTTTGTGTAGGTGTAGATTCTTCTTAACATTATGTATGATATTAATCTAAAAGGTTATTTTGTGATACAAACACAAAGTAGGCGACCTGTATTCATTTTCATAATAATATGAAACATGAATTCTTACTTAAAGAGGGGGTACAAAAGTACACCTATAAGGTGGACCAGATTTCTGTATGATGCCACCTAACAAAACAAGCAAAACCACACACTTGGGGCAAACAAGATAAGAATGCTAGGCAAGAAAGAAAGCAATCAAGGTGAATCACAATAAAGAGAATATCTCTAAATTTCATAGACAGGGACCCAAAATACTACTAACTTAGGGGCAAACAAGACAAGAATGCTCGGTATGTAAGAGTAATCAAGGCGTAATGACACTAAAGAGATCATCCCTAACTTTATTAGACAAGGACCTAAATTGCTTAGACAAGGATGCCCACAATGACATAAGAAATCTGATTCAACATAGCAGTGAATTATATCCCTAGACAGAAGTTGAGATCTTTTGTGCTCATTCTGGTCTATGAATATTAGAAAGCCGTCATTGCAAAAAATGTACCTAATTTCAAAAGAGCCAAGCTGTAGTCTCTTGGTAGTAGGTTTGCATGTGTGGTGAAATATTGGCCAATGAATTTTCGAGGCTTTCTTAGGTGGAAACAGGCTTCTTTAGTGGAAACAGGCTCTTGGGGTCCTGTGAGAGATTTTTGCCAAGGGGCAGGAAACTGGGAGGCTTTGTTTGGTGGTTGGAGCAATGTGTTTTATCTGTCTGGGCCAACTACTCATCTTCACTATTGAAGGTGGCAAAAATGATTGAGCAGCTTATGAGATTTTTTTTTGTTGTGAGGAATGAAAGAAGGATCTCTTATGGGAAGTGTCTCTGCCAATGGGCTTTGGCTTGGTGGAAATTTGAGCAAAGCAACTTGGCTTCCCAGAAGTGTCTTTTGGGATTTAGCGAAATGTATGAACTATGCGAAAGCAAACAAGATAGCAAACCACCAAAACAGAAAAGAATAACACAGCAGGTTTTATAGTGGTTCAGCCGAATTTTAGCCTACATCCACTTTGTGATCTCTTCCTTGAGAGATTCACTAGCACTATGAAGAATTTAGGTGTTTACAAGAACTTGTTGTAAAACCCTAGAAACCCCAAACCTAGTTCTTATCTCTTTATTGTTTTGATTTCTTGTTTTCGCCCTCTCTGTCTTTTCTGTCTTACACCCGTAAAGACCCCTAGCAGCCTCTAGCTTTATAGAGCATAGAGGCTGATTACAAACCTTGTCATATTAGGACTTAATTTTCTTGAAGGTCTCTAACATAATAGGAGACACTTTTCCTATTCCAAAACCAATTAGGATACCTAATCTGATTTTAACTTAAATCCTAATCAACCTAGGCATATCAACGAGCCAATAAACACAACATTTTGGCTTGGTGGTGGGAAATTTGAGCAAAAGCAACTTGGCTTTCCCAGGGAAGTGTCTTTTGGGATTTCCTTTGGAGACAATTTTTGTTTTGCAACTTAGCCATTTGGAGACTACATGCCAAAATTTGGGATGATTTCTTTTGAACTGCTCAGAGGTTTGAAGCCCGTCATAGCAACATTTCAGGGCCTTCCAGTGCTGTCCAATATATGTCTTGGAGCAGGAAATGGGGAAGAGGTTTTTTTTTTTTTTTTTTTTTGTGTGGAGTGGATTTTTGGGGTTGGGATTCCTTGCCAGTGTCTTTTTTCCGTCTCTAAGGGATTTCCTGTGGATCATAGTGTTTCTTCCTTCTGTGTGTATCGGGCATTGTTTCCAATCTCCATCAAAACTTGAGTGATCACGAGGTTGCGTAGCTATACTTCCTCCTCTCACTGATTGAGAGGGATATCACATTCTAGATTTGACTTGGGTTCAGCCCTTTCACATAACTTCTTATTTATAGAGTGTTTTTGTGCTTTGAAATGGAGAGAAGGTCAAAGTTCTATGGAGTTGCAGGGGTTATTGGTTGATTTGGATGGAAATGAACAGCTTTAATGTCCGAGCTAAAGGTTCGGAGTCTAAACCTCTTATTATGGAAGAAGGCTAAGTTTTGGGTTTCAATTGAGCCTCAAGTTATTCTGTGTTTATAAAATATAAATTTAAATTCAAAAGCTGCTGTTTTCTAGGTTTTTTTATTTATCTTATATTATATTTTTCTATGTTTGTTGGTTCCAGGTTATTGTTCTGTTTTTGTTGGGTTAGTGTTGTGCCAGTTAGAGTGAAGACGAGTGGGTTGGTTGGGCAAAACCCAATAGGCTGGGGTTGGAATTGTTCAACCCCATTGTCACCCAAGAAAATTCGCAAACCAACCCACCCAAATAATTTTAGGCGGGCTGGGTTGGGCGGCCTAATCGGTTGCGCTTGATTGATTTCTTTTCTTATTCGAATGGGAATACGAGAGACTAGTAATCAATACCTACTTAAAATTAGGCCTAAATCATGTGAATTTGATGTTGTTTTTTTATCACTACAAGTTACTAATACATAAATTTCATTATTCAAATCAAGTATTAATAAACAAGTGCATGTAAAAGTTACTAAATTTTATGTATATTATCTATTTAATGTACATGTATGTTTAAAATGATTGTCATTCTGGTGGGTCGGGCCTTCAATCTAAGTTAATAATAGGTCAACCTAACTCAACCCACCTATTAAACGGGTGGCCTGGTTTTTACCAAAATAAAGTTGTGTTTAGAACCCAACCTAACCCATATCGAGTGGATTGGTCGGGTAGACCCACTAAAATGCCCACTTCTGCCAGTGCCTTTTATACATCACTGATGTTGTGTTGGAGCCTGAGTGTTCTGTCCCGCATATTTTCATTCGTTCCGTATTGAGAAAATCATTCGTTCTGGACAAGTTGACATGATCGTGGATATAACGACATAGTTTTCGCTCATTGGTAGGATGCCAGGCAATACGAACTACATTACACTACTAGTTTGTGATATGGGCCATATGGCTATATTTGCTCTAATTTCTTTGAGACGCCATAACTAATGTAGTTGGAGAGCCAATTGTAAATGCAGGTGTTTTCTTTTGTCAAGGGAACGTGTGTCTTTTCTTTTCATTCTGTAACTTAATTGTATATTAACACTTAAACAGTGCTTGTCACATTTCTATTACTCCTCATTGATGTTTACATCTCTCTCGGGCATTACAGGAAGTGCTTTCAGATAAAAGTGCCACACCGCTGCCAGTTCTATGCATAGAAGATGGAAAGGTGATCTTACTCGCTCGGAAATCTTTGGTATTCATGTGCCCTTTGAAGAAGGCGGAGAAAAGAGATCATAGGTATTCTGTTCCTAAAGGTATGGGTCAAATATATGTAATCATCCTTAATACCTTAATTTTGCTAGGCAGAAGTTACATATCTTGATGGCAGCAAACTACTGTCTCAAAGATAAGCCTCTAGGAATTATGTGTACTTATTTTCTTTTTTAGTAGTTAAAATTTTTGTAGCAATTAAGGTTATCTTCCTATTATGTAGGCCTTGTAGTTTTGATTTGAAAAATAGTTTCAGTTATTTTATATTTTGCTTTATCTTGTTTATCTTGAGTAATTTTGTTGACAACTGGCATCCTTTCAGATAGGTACAAATCCATGGATGTTTCTGATATCGTTGAAGAGGATGAAGAGTCATTCTTAAAAGGATCTGGTCAAGGATTTCAATTGTTGAAACAGGCAGATGCACTCAAACAAGATATTTTTTCAGCACTCTATGACGAAGAGACTGACTTTACAAAGTTTCGTGTTCAAGAAGGGGCTAATTCAGTGGATCTGCTGGATGACAGGGCAATAAAGGACTCGTGTCTCATTGCTGAACCAATGAAAGAGAATCTAATAGTAGACATTTCTGTGGAAAGGCAATCACCTTTGTGTTCAAAATTTTATCCTCTTGATCAACGAGATTGGGAAGAGGGAATTGTTTGGGGAAATTCTCCTGCAGCAAGTGACAATTCTGTTGAGAGTTGTGAAATTCTCGTGGACCCGACGAAGCCATTTAATAGTGAAACAGAACCGTATAGTGGGCCACAAAGTATTGCTAGGAGCCCCAAAAGAACCTGGATGAGAAGGAACACACTGTTATGCTGTATAGCTCTTGTTGTCTATTGGAGCCTTTTGGCTCAAGAAATTCATCAGAAATTTCACCTCTTCCTTTCTCTCTCGAGAGCAGATGCATCCCCAACTTTAAGGCTAGAATCTAGATTTGAAGTGGATGACCATGCTGATGGTGCAATGGAGAGTGTCAGTAAGAAGCTTCATCAGAGTGACGCTGTGCGGCAGTTTAGCAAACTCACTCCTTCACAGAACAGAGACATGCTGGATGGATCTTGGTTAGACCAGATAGCAATATGGGACCCAGATATGCCTACTGGGAAGTCAAAAGCTTATCCTTTGATCTTCAAGATGAGCAAAATGCTTTTTGAAATTTTGGATAACAAGGAAAGTGAACATCTCAGGCTTCATTCAGGGGGCCATGTTTGTGACTCGCCCTAACAAAGTCAAGTAATGGGGATTCTTTTTGAGTTTCCAGGTCACGGAGGTCAATCTGGGTGGCGATATGTTTCTAATGATATACACTCATTCAAATAGGAAAACTTCAGCAACTGAAATCAAATTCTAAAAACGCACGGCGCAGGGCATAAAGATTTATCATTCACAACCTTGCACTGATGTTATGACAATAAAACTGAGGTTAAGCAAGTAAGATGGATTCTTATAATACTCATTCTTTTTTTTATTTTTAGTATCGCTTCATGCTTTCTTTGTTTTGTTAAATTGTTGTATTCTTGACTTTGTCAGTATGCCATGGTTTACAGTCATTTGGCCCAACTTCGTTTAAAAAATGGTGCTTCTGCACAAGTACTGATAACTATACCATGTCATGCATAAGCAAGCATGAAAAAATCTATTTGGGTAGGTATATTGGCAGTCCTGTTCAAGCCATGTTCCTTCACAAAGAAATATAATTATTGCTAATCTGTAATTGCTTTTAGTCGTATAAAAACAGAGTAAGTCTTGCAAGTTCTTTGAGATTTTGAGTTGATGATTGAGTTTAGGTAGTTCTGGTTATTGTAAGTTTTCTGTAGAAAATATGTCCATCTAAAGGTTATCGTACAATGGGCATCCTGGATTTCCAATCATTTTTATTTGGTGACTGGTTATAATAATGAATAAGCTTTGTTGTACTTGTACATGATAGATATCCTATGGGTTCCATGTTGATTTTATTTGTTAAACCTGTACTTAAATATTTTATTCCACCTAACTCCTGCTCATACATGCTATGCTGCCTTTCTTAATTTAATTATATATATATATATATGTTTATTTATTTATTTTTGCAGTAAGGATGTAGCAAATTTTCAAACGACCAAAATCTTTATGGTATCCTCAAGACAATGAAGTGGCTGTAAAAGAACGAGGAAAGCTCCCCACGCAAGGACCAATGAAAATTATAGTTAAAAGCTTGGGTGGCAAAGGAAGTAAGCTTCATGTGGATGCTGAGGAAACGATATCTTCTGTTAAAGCAAAAGCTTCAAAGAATAGGGTTGTCACTTCTTTTTTGCTATGTGTTTGTTCTATGTATATTGAAGTTTTATAATTGATGAAGATCTTATGAAGAATATACTGCATTGAAGTTTTTATACTAGTCTTAAAGCTTACTCAGTACTATTTATTTTGTAGATTTAAGTCATCCGAAACAGGAAGATGTTCTATTTAGGGAAGGAACTTGAAGATGATAAATCTCTTGCTGCCCAGAATGTTCAACCAAATTCCCTTTGCTTCATCTTGTTCGCACAAAAATAGATATATTTGTTGCTGGAAAGAGCGCAAAAGATTCCCGGTGAAAATAAATCTTTGCGTCCTCCTGGAGCATTTAAGAAGAAATCTGATCTTTCTGTGAAAGATGGTCATGTCTTCTCCTAATGGAGTAAGCAACTTGAAAGACCTGTTTTCAATCTTTTATGTTGGTTGCCTCGTTGCCTCATTTCTAGTACGAGATGAAGTTTGCTTGCATCTTAGTTTGTTCAAATTACATCTTGCTAGAAGAGTGTTCATATTAGTTTTCCTTTTTCAGTTTTTATTTATTTATTTTGGTAAGAAACAAAACTTCATTACTACCATAAATACAGCATAAATTTCGTGGACATGCAAGTAGTTCATTTTTGCCTAGCATGAACCTTTTAACCATACAGATATGAAGGTGCCTAAACCCTTGTTTTTATTATCTTTTTCAGGTACTGTGAAGAAAGACCTTTACTTTTGAGCAATGCTGGTATGGGTGCAAGATTATGTACTTATTACCAAAAATCAGCCCCTGATGATCAAACTGCTTCTTTGTTACGCAATGATAAATAACAGTTTGGGACATGTCATTTCACTAAATCCAGCGCTTCGATAAATCACCTTTTCTTGGAGATACAAAAGCTGGTTTCAGTCAGTCATCTCTTGAAACAAATATGTATAGAGCACCTGTATTTTCTCAAGGTGCTCCTCAACTGATTATTTGTTAGTTCGTTCTGCAAAGGGGAAGCTTTCCATTAGACGCATTGACCGACTTAATGTTGTCGGGCAACAGGTTTGTTGTAGCAAAACTCTTCATTGCTTAACCCTTGAATATTCTATTTTTTCTCCGGGGTTTTCCAAATTGTTTTTTCCCTTCACTCTCCTGTTGGTGTTTTATTGGTGATGATATTAATCCCTTTGTTTTTCAATGTGGAGTATGATGTTATGCAAACTGATTGGATGACATGTGAATCTGGCGATAAAAGACAATCTTTCGAGCAAATATCTTAAAATTGAGCTCTGCTTTCATTGTTTGCAGGAACCCCTCATGGATGGGCCGTCTCCTGGAACTAAGAATCTTCAAAATTGCGGGCGATCAACAGGCTTTCTTGTCTACATCTGCCGAGAGTTCCGTGCTGCCGAAAAGCGCCATTTACTTCCTTGTATCCGCGCAGATGAGTTACTCCTTCACAATTTCCTTATCTATCTGAACCCTTTCTTCGGAAGAAGCTGAAGGAACATGCAAATTTTCAGGTGATTTTCTTTTGCTCAGTTCTTCCATGTCATATAATTCTCTTTTGATATATTATTATTATTATTATTATTGTTATTATTCATTTTTACTGTTTTCCTTACTCAACTGAACATTATAAATGGATATGTAATACATCTCCCAGAAAGCATCAAATGGACAATGGATGTGGGTTAAGAAACGCAACTTCCGGATTTTGTCGGAAGATGAATTAAGAAATTTTGGGTGAAACCAGAAGAGGTGAGTTACACTTAGATCTTTTTCTTTCTGTTTTTACTAAGTGAGTTATGCTTACTAGATGTTGATTATGATGGGAAAATACATATAAAAACTGATTTCAATTATTAAGTTATGTGATAAGTGTTAGAATTTTGACTCCCCTGTGGATCTTGCTGTTTGATGTATATGGAAATACACTAAACTTAGCAAAAATAGAAGATAAGAAAACACACGAGATTTATACTAGTTCGGCGTAACTTTTGCCTACGTTCAGTTGTAATTTCCTCTAGATAGAGAAACCACGGCTTCTTTGATTGATAATAGTGCGCAGTACTTTTGTATAAACTCTAGAACTAATCCCTCTTCTCTCTTGGCTGTCTTTGTTTTCTCTCTCTTGGGTTTCTTTTCACCCCTCTTGCTTCATCTTCATTTATAGATATAAGGTGTGGTTTACATGCCTATTTTCTTGATTAAGATTCCTATCCTTTTTGGGATAGAATATGCACTTTTATTCCTAATCCTTTTCCTTCTAGGATTCCTAATCTAAATTGTACAAGAAAACTCAATATTTCCCTAATCCTTGTAGGACAAGAATCGGTACACTCCTTTAGCTAGCTTTCCTTATAAAAATCCTAAACAAATTAGACACTAACATTGACGAACCAAACTCTAACAATAAGAGTATTCCATTATCTAGCCCCTTGTCGCGGGGGTTAAATTACCGCTCACCCGTTAATTGCCCCACTAGTAACCTTCTATCTAGTTTTCTTCTAGGCTATGTTGAATAATCTGCCCACTAGACCTTGTTCTTCTTGATGTAACCAACGACAATAGACTAAACTAGCAAATATAGAAAACTCGAAACACAAAGATTTATACCGGTTCTGGTAACTATGCCTACAAGTCCTAGCCAGATTTCCTCAGAGAAATCACCGCACCTTAGATTAATAATGTGAGAATTATAGAACTTATGCAAACCCAGCACTAATCTCAAACTCTTTGGGCTGTTTCTCCTTCCTGCTTTCTCTCCTTAGAAAACTAAGCCTTGCCGCACCCTATATTTATATACATAGGTCGGGCTCACATGTCCTTAATCGTCGCCCGACTCTATTTCTAATTGATTAAGAAATTACTTATCCAAATCCTAATAATAGAATTCTAGAAATCCAAATCTCAATTGAATAAGGAAAAATCAAGTTCTTTCCTAAAGCAACTTCCCTAAACCAACTAGGACATATTTGACGAGCCAAAATCCTAACAATCTCCACCTTGGTAAGTCAAACCAAGTCTTGATCATAGCACCCTGCAGTGTCTTTAACTCAACTCGAAATCTTCAAGAGTCTTCTGGGCAATTTTAATCAATCAACGAGATTGATCAAGTTCAAGGAATGCTTGAACTTGGCCTACACTATCTTGTAAGGAAACTGGGCATTGTTATCCGTATGAATCTTTTCAATCTAAATATCCTTAGCCTCCACCCACCCGATTCAGACCTTTGCTTCAATGTGCTTTGATCTACCGTAGAAACCCATTCCTTGCCAAATAAATAGCACTTTGACTAATGCACTTCAGCTCCACACAATCTTGAGTGATTCCCATTTGACTTACCAAGCCACTCAAGCCAAATTGCTTCCGTCTCTAGCTTTGGCCAATGCAATATACTTTGCCTCTCGTGGTTGATAAAGTTGCAATAGGTCAGCAGCTAGTTGCCTCCGGGAACCGATTGGTCCTCCCGCGCATGTAAATACATAGCCGAAGTTGACCTCTCGTTGTCCAAGTCCCCCGCATAGCCTGCATCCACATATCCTAACACCCCCGCATTTTCTTTTGCTTCTCAAACATAATCCTTTGCCAAGAACTCCTTCAAATAATGCAAAATCCACTTTGACTCCGCATCCCAATGTCAGTTTCCGTGGATTTTCCATGTATCTAGAAACGACACCGATTGCTCGAGCTATGTCAGACGTGTGCATACCATTGCATACTTAAGGCAAATTTCACGACATTAGCATAAAGGCACCTTTGCTCTTCTTTGACTTAGGACACCGTTGCTCACTCTAATCTAAACCGAGGCCAAGTGGGGTTTGTAACTCCCGTTGTTTCCGCATGTCGAACTTCCTCAAGAACCTTCCTCAATATATTTGGCTTGTGATATCTAGATTCTTCCAAACTCTGGCCCTATCTCTCCTCAATTTCCATGCCAAGGATCTTTGTGCAGCACCTAGATCCTTCATGTCGAACTCCTGCTCAACATCTTCTTCGGGGTCTAGAATTCCGACTTGTCATGACACGCAATTAACATCTCATCCACATATAGCAATATCAATATGCGATCATCCCATCTTGGAACACATGATAAGACACGCAACAATCATATAAGCATCTTTTTAAAATTGGATTTTCAAGATGAAGTGAATTAAACCTTTGTACTAAATGGTGGTTCTCTGAGACTCAAGCCAGCCATACGTAGACTTCCCTTAGTTGACATACTAGGCTCTTCCCATATTCAACAAACCCTTCCCTCGGTTGAACCATGAAAATCGCCTCTCAAATCCCCATGAAGAAACGTGCTCTCTTCATATCCATCTACTCAATTTCCATGTCGTTGAGCGCTATCAAGTAAAAGCAATCTAATAAGTATGCTTGACTACTGATGAGAAGATTTCATCATAATCCACCCCTTCCTTTTGTGAGTGACTCTTAGCCACGTAGTCTTGCTTTCAATCTCATGGCATCTTGCTCATGTAGTCCTTTCCTTTTCCTAAATACCCACTTACATTCAACTAGCTTTCTATCTTCGGGCTTAGAACCAACCTCCCAAACTATGGGAGTTCTTGTAAAGAGACTCCATTTCTTCTCGGCCATAGCACTTATCCAACTCTCTCTCATTACTCGCTATAGCTTCTCTCTATAAGTAGTCGATCTCCTTGACTAATGTTAAAAGTATACTAACTTCGTTTCGTCAAAACCGACCACAGTTTCTTTTTATTTCTACTTTTGGTTTGTCCGCGCTATGCATCCTTGAACGCAGTGAATTGGTGGTCAGAGTTTGAACCCTTTTGGGATGTTTGGCGATTGGAGTGCCTTCAATCTCGCCCAATTTCTTGCTCCACTCGATTCATAATCGGTGAACCATGCCGATGCTCTTCCTCTTCCTCAATCATCGAATCGGTCTTCTTGCCCACTTGCTCCACCTCGAGCAAATTTCAGCATCGCCCTCTTCTTCCTACCGTTCACTTTATTTAAAGCATGGTTGTCTCACCAAAGTTAATAACATCTTGGCCGACAACTTTCTTCCTAATGTTGATATCCCAAGGCTTGAAGCCTTTCACCTCTTTCTCAAAACCTAAGAATATGCAATGTGTGTATCTTTGGTTTGAGCTTGACCTTTCATCACTTCTGGAAATATGTGCATATACACTACAACCGAATACCCTATGCTTGGAATAAATCTACGCTGTGCTTCTCTGGCCCATACTCCTCTTTCCGCACTCTTAAAACTAAGGTCTCTCGCCTAAAACTATCAAGCAATCCTATGAAAAACACATAAGCTTCCATGAGAGTTTTATTCATCCTTCCAAAGAACTCCATTTTGTTATGTGTATGAAACCATTCTTATTGCACACATGTGAAGTGTGCATCCCGTATCCAAAACCAGCTTTGTGAAAGCCTGAGCCCGATGTTACCGGTGCTAGCTCCCCACACTCTCTCTCGCTTCTGATTGCACTAGCCGAACCTCGAGCTTCCTTCCATCTTAAATTTCTTCTTTCCAAATTTTGCGCTTCTTCTTCCAATGATCGGGCTGAACCACATTCGAAGTAACCTTCCTTCTTTTCCTTTTTCTTCTTGGATTTTGACCTACTTCGTTGTCAGTTTTTCTTCTTCCTTTTTCTTCTCCTGCCTCCCCGTACTTGCCCTTGGCATAAAGCCCTTGAGAGCTATTATATCGTCCAATTTTGGCATATGACTCGAAGAGCTTGAATTACATCTTCAAGCTTCAGTGGACTCTCTTTTCCCAAATATTAGAGTTGTTCTAAGTTGCTTGAAAGATGGAGGTAGATATCTCACAAGATGATAGCCATATCATCATCTTTTGTAAGTTTCTTCACTTTCCTCAAGATTAGTTATGCAATTTTGAAAGCCGTATACGTGATCTTCAATATCTACCTCCCTCCTTCTAGTCGAAGTCCAAATAGTTCATCCTTTAGAAAAAGTTTATTGACACTCGCTTTCCCATATAAACATTCTCCAACTTTCCCCATAAGCCTCCCTGCTCATCCTCTCTGATGTGTGTGTGACTCGAACTAACTTGGTGAGATGGATCTCGATGGAGCTCTTGGCTTTCTTGAGAACCTTGTTCCATGAGATTACTGTCATGTTTTCCTACTTCTCACCATTGAGTGCATCATCCAAATCCCGCTATACGCATGTTCTTCATCATCCTCCGCCGCAAGTGAAGTCCTCCTTGTCGTCAAAGGGATTTAACGCAGGTCCTAGATCCACTGTCCTCCCTCTTGACTTCGTAGATCACCTTGAGCCGTAAGGCCTTCGATACCAATTGTTGAATAATCTGCCCACTTGACATTGTTCTTTGATGTAACCAACGACAATAGACTAAACTAGCGAATATAAAAACTCAGAAACACACAGATGAGTACTGGGTTCAGCAGAACTTATGCCTACGTCCAGTTGTGATTTCTCTAGGTAGAGAAATCATCGCACCTAGTTAATAATAGAGAATTACAGAACTTATGCAAAACCCTAGCAGTAACTCAAACTCTTGGCTGTCTCTCTGTTTTCTCTCCTTAGAAAACTAAGCCTTGTCACCGTTGTGTTTATTGGCTAGTTGATATGCCTAGGTTGATTAGGATTTAAGTTAAAAATCAGATTAGGTATCTTAATTGGTTTTGGAATAGGAAAAGTATCTCCTATTATGTTTAGAACTAGAAAATAAGTCCTAATATGACAAGGCTTATAACCAGCCTCTATGCTCTATAAATAGAGGCTGCTAGGGGTCTTCTAAGATAAGACGACAAAAAAAAAAGGCAGTGTGCAGAAAAACAGCGAGTCAAGGGTGATAGAGAGATAAGAACTATTTCAGGTTTCCAGGGTTCTACAACAAGTTTTTGTAAACACCTAAATTCTTCATAGGGCTGTAAGCAGCAGGACCCTCAAGAAGAGATGACAAAGTGGACGTAGGCTAAAGTTCAGCTGAACCACTATAAAACCTGCTGTTGGTGGTATTCTTTTTCTGTTTTGGTGGTTTGCTATCTTGTCTGTTTCCGCATCGTTCATCTGTTTGATTCAAACTAGTCGTAGAATAGCAAAGATCAAAGGGGCTTACAACTATATTCACCCTATTTATATACATAGGTCGGCTTACATGTCCTAATGCTGACTGAATTCTATTTCTAATTGGATTGAGAAATTACTTATCCAAACTTTAATAGAAGCCCTAGAAATCCAAATCTGAATTGAATAAGGAAAACTGAAGTTCTTTCCCTAAAGCAATCCTAAACCAACTAGGACATATTTGACGAGCCAAAATCCTAACAGGCTTGAATGGTTATCCTCTAAATGTGTTCTTGTTGTCCCTTAATAATTGTATTTTCCTTGTGCTGTTGGTTTTAAATTTCTGATTGTTCTTCACCAAAATCTCATTAAATGTGAATAGGGTGGTTTTATTGCCACCCCCAATTTATTGAAGGCACCTCCCATACTGAAAATAGCCCACCACATTTAAATTCACATACTAATTAAAATCACCCACCCAACTAAACCAAAACTCCCTTAGTAGTTATCCACCCGTTGAAAATAGATTACACCACCCAACACATCAATTGCCTTAACTCGTGAACTCCTCCCAAAATCCATAAATTCTCATCCTGAATGACGACAGCACTGGAGATCTCATTGTTGCTGGAGACTTGTGTTCATGGAAAAGTACCAAAAATGTGCAGGGATTTTTGTTGGGAACTACTGAAAATTTGCCCAATTTAGTCCAGTGTTCATCAAGAAGGTGAAGAGGATTTTTGGTTTCTGGCTACAGAACAGTTTCATAGTTTTCGGTTGATTGTTATGATGAACTTCAGTGCAAGTAAAACCTCTAAAAGTAATAATCTAGGAATAAATTCCACATTTTATTAAGTTATAAGTTTTCTTTGTCCCATCTTAAGGAAACACATCTCCACGTGGTAATAATTGTCAATGAGTACAAAAATATGCAATATCACAAATAAAAGTTTAAGATGAACTAAAATATTTCTCTAAAGTTGTTTGGGACAATGCTTTTAGGTTTTAGAGTTGATGCCACGTCTTTGAGCTTGCTAGTACATATATGCAAGAAATAAAATACTTGGCGCCCAAGGAATCCCATTTAGGAAATACAACATTCATTAAGGATAAATAAGTCAATAAATATACTTAAACCTCTATTAAGTAATAACCTCCCTAAAGTTAAAAATTGGTTTGGTCCCAACTTAATTATGTTATAGAGGTTTTACTGTATTTAGTGGAAGTGTCTAACATTTTGGGGCTTTTTGGTTGCTGGGCTACTGAACCTTACATACTTTTGGGTTTGTTGCTACTGAATACTGGGTCTTATAATGGCCTCAATAGTCATTTCCATGTTAGAGAACACGTATTTTCAAGTATGAAAAATCTAGGGGTGCCTTCAATAGATTGGGGGTGGCTATGTAAATATGCTTTGGCCCTCTTGTGCCCATCTAATGCTTCAGAGTTTAAGTCTTCCTTTCTTATTTTATATGCTTGGAGTTTAGCTGATATGTGATTTATAGGATTATTTATGTTCTCGTTGTTATTTTATAGCCTAACGCTGGTACAGTAATTTCTTGTTTGTACCAGTGGACTTCTTGTTCACATTATTGTACTTTTGGCTTTAATGAAAGTTTTTGTTTTTCATATAAGTAAAATAATAAAAATCTCTTTTATTAAAGGACACAAACTAGGAAAATGATAAACACACTTTTCTCCTTTGTACATTTAATCCTGTCCATTGCTTCCGTTTGATTTATTCAAGCCCATGAACAGAAAAAAGATAGTTGTGTGAAAGTCAGTTCCCTAAAACTATAGTTGTTCTGAATTTCGCGTATCTGTTAAAGAAACATTGTTACCCAAAATGTATGACTCAAATTTGTTAGTGTATAAGGGCCACTTCTACCTCATCAACCAAGGTTTTTTATTTTAATAGTACACATTAAAAAAATAAAAATGATTCTGGTGGTTGATAGATCCCCACAATTCCACGACATTTCATATTCTAAAGGTGCATTCATGTTTGGAAACTCTGCTCCAAGGTTTTTGCTAGAAGAGTTGCAGCCATATTTTTTGTTGTTCTGTTTAAATAGGCTTCTATGCTCTATTTGGAGTGCATTTGCATTTTTTTGTACTTTTCTTCTTACTCTGTCTCTGTCTCTGTCTCTCTGTCTCTCTCTCTCTCTCCATAAGCCTCGTACTTTCCCTGAAGTTTGTAATAGAGATAGTCCTGATTGCATGCTCCATTTTCCTTTACTTTTTCCCCACAAAAGATTTTGTTGATGATGAGGAAGATAATACGTCAATGTTAGAGTCACTAAAAGTTATTTGTGTGCCTTCTTATATGTATAATAGTGTTCAATGTTGTGATTGATATGTTACAGCAAGTGTCTTTTTGAAATTTTTTTTATCTTGTAATTATTTTGTTTGAATCCTCTGAATATTAGATAAATGAATGCACCATAATTTCTATCCTGTTGGCTGCTGTCAAAGATAGATAAGGGAAACAACTCATCTAGTCTATCCTTTATACTTTTTCTTTCAAATTTGCGATAAGATATTGGTTTGATGTAGCTCATATTGGCTTGATGAACTCAGTGTGTTAAATGGTAGTTATTACCAAAGAGATATGTAGCTCATATGTTTTTACTGTTTTTACTTTTGGTGTTTAGGGTGTGCGCCTATGAAAGCATGCAAGCTGGTCTTTACCGGCTCAAACATTTGGGAATTACTGAAAACACATCCGTCTGCCATATCTTCTGCAATGAGTCGCTTCCCGATGAAGCAATTACTCTGGCTGCTGCATCACACATTGAAAGAGAACCGCAGATCACTCCATGGAACTTGAGTAGCAACTTTGTAACCTGGAAGCACAGGTAACCTATCTCTTTGATTTTATGATATTTGATTTTCATCATATGCTCTTTTATTTGTTTGGTATCATATGCTCTTCTATTCTAGTATTCATTTGGGAATTACTGAAACCATCAGTACCTTTCTTCGATTTATATATTTATTTACATGAGTTTCTTTGTTCATTTCAAAGGGAAGAGAAAATATTGAGCGTTTGAAATATCTGGTGTTGGTGATCCATCTGGCCGGGCCTAGGCTCTTTGTGCTATGTTCGTGTTGCCCAAAACCATCAATGTCAAGTGCAGCTGTGAAGAAAAATCTGCTGCTGGTCGAGGGGGTTCCACTGTTACTGGAACTGATGCTGATCTACGCAGATTAAGCATGGAGGCTGCACGTGAGGTGCATTAAATCTGAACTAATTTTTTATTTTCTTTGTCAGATTGTCTATGCCCTCACAACATAAAATTATCTTCTCAACCAGCATAGGGATATTTATAATCACTGTTCCCTTCTGAAAATTTTGTGTGTAATCTAATTTTATTTGTTTTTGTTGTCTGCATCTTGATTGTGTTCTAATTCCCAGGTTCTTCTGAAATTTGGTGTTTCCTTGATGAGCTGATTGCAGGCAGACTAGATGGCATCGGATTGCGATGATACGCAAGCTTTCAAGTGAGCAAGCTGCATCTGGGGTTAAAGTTGAGTAAACACTATCAGTAAATATGCACGTGGCCAGCGTATGTCCTTCCTTCAGCTCCAGCAGCAGAACCGGGAGAAGTGTCAGGAAATTTGGGATCGGCAAGTGCAGAGTCTTTCAGCCATAGATGGGGAAGAAAATGAGAGTGACTCTTGAAGGAAATAATAGCGATCTAGATTCCTCTTGCTGGGGATTTAGAAAATCTGCTTGATGCAGAAGAATGTGAAGAAGGGGCTAGAGGTGATCATGAATCCAATCATGATAAATCAGATGGTGTTAAAAAGGGCTTAAAATGAGAAGGCGCCCCTTCCCTTGGCTCAGGCAGAGGGAGGAAATTGAAGATGAAGCAGCTGAAGCAGCTGAGTTATGCAGGTTGCTCATGGATGGTAAGGATATTCTTTATTAACTAGTTACATTTGTGATATGAAGAAAATACTAGATTGGAAGATCTCCGTATCCCAATATAGGTTGTGTAGAATGGACAATGGAAAAAACTTAAGAGTTGCAACAACACCACAGTACTTTAGTGGGATTTTTTGTGTGTAAATATTTAGGCAACCACTTTTTGTTCCTTGGTGAATGGACCAACTGATATTGGTTCTTGCAATTTCTAATGGTCATGTGACTGTTTGAGTTCTATCTGCTGGATGCCATTGCATGCTGCTACTTGTGATATATGGTTGACCATGACAGCTTGTACACAGATGATGAACTGAGAGGAAAAAGAAGAAGAAAACAAGAGTTTTGGGGAGAAGTTGGGCTGGCTCCTGTCTCGCTAATGTTATGTCTTAGAAAGTACAGATAGGGAAAGAAAAATAATTGCTGCTGTACAACCGATGGATTCTATACTCCAAGATAACTAGTTGGAGATGCGAAGGTGGTAAGAATGATTCACCTTTTTCGTCATGTTTATTTATTTTCTCTCTCTTAATTCCGCCTCTTTTGTTTCAAAATGTAGGTCATATGGGTCTAGATCATGAAGATATTGTTTCCTAAATGTGTGTTGGTTAAACTGGGAAGGTGTGTGATGTTCTATAAGCCGTTGCAGGTGGAAAATCTTCCTTAAAAGAAACAAGGCTGGAAAACTGAAAGGAATGAAAGAATGATGCCACACATATGGGTCTGATGAACAAGAAATTGAAAATATCAGGAGATGGTGTCAAGGGGCAAGTGTTCTAACTTTTTTTCTTTGCTTTGTGTTTTGTGCTTATTCCTTTTTCGCTTAATTTCTATATTACTTAAGCTGTTACTGACTTAAGTTGCATTTAGTTTTTTTTTTAAATTTATTTTGGCCACAACTTTCTTTTTTTACACATACTTTTCCCTGATTTTATGTTTTTATTTACTTACAAGTAAACTGCCTGCACTGGGAAGGTCTGATTGTCTGACGTTTTTAAAAACCTTGTTTGCTTTTTGTTTGTAACCCCTACTTTGATATGCAATTGTAGATTTACTTCTCCATTTTATACCAATACAAGACTCAGTCTGGCCGTGACTTTTGGAGGCGATACTGTTATTTTCTTATTTGTTCTACTTTGGCCTTTAACTGGAATGTGTGATAATACTCTTGTATCTGGAAGCTGTCATATATTTGCATTTTCCTCTCTTAAAGATGCTTCACTTGACTTCCTTGAATTCAGAGTACGTATAAGGAGAAGAAATCAGCACGAGAGAACTTATCTGTGGGAGCGTGCGGTCAGGTTAGTGTAGAGTTTTGCAATATTCTGCTAAATAATGTGACTACTAATCAAATATTGATTGCTCACCTTTTGATGGCCAGCTTGGACACATGAGGACAAACAAGCACTGCCCCAAGTATGGATATGGAGAAGATCAGGAAACACAGAATGATACTCCAGACCTGGATAAGTCATCGAAAGACAACTGCTCTGAATTCATCTAGTCAGTCTCAACAGAAAACTACGACAAAGAAGCTGGTACCTAAAAGTGCAACTAAAATTGCCATGGTTGAAGCTTCTCGAGGCTGAAAACCTTGGCCCAAGTACAAAGGTTTCCATTGAAATTCAAATGGGTCAACTGAAAAGCTTCCTGATAAACAGCCTGAGAGACAGAGAGTTCTGAGCGGGTCACATCTGATCCTGAAAATGGGAAGCCCACTATTAAGGTGAACAAAATTATAATTTCAACAAGATGAAGCCTGAAAATGTACCTGCTGAACCTCAGAAGCTCCCTCATTGTGATGCGACCTCTCACAGATACAGATAGGGGCCATGTCGAATCACAAAAGCAAACTACATGTTGTCGGCCACCAGCAATTACAGATAGAGACCAGGGGGAATCTCAAAAGCTCTCAGTTGTTAAACGGCCGTCAATGGAGGCAAAGAGAGAGCAACATCATAAGAAAATTATAATTAAACGTCCAAAAGAAATTATTGATTTAGATCAGGTCAGTCAGGATGGTACTCCTGTTGAACACAGGAAAACTAAAAGAATTGTTGAATTGACAAGTTCTGAAAAGCACAGAAGCAGTGAGAATGTGTATTTGGCTAAGGAGCAAAAAGAAAGCTAGAGATGAAAGGAGATTACGCAGAGGAGCAAGAGAAACGGATAAATGAAGACAGATTGAGAGAAGAGAGGGCTAGGAGGCTTTATGAAGAGGAAATGAGGATGATAGAGGAGCGTGAAAGGCTAGCAGAGCTTAGAAAAATCATGAAGCATCAATCAGACAAGAGAGGGAAGCAAAGAAGAACGCCAGAAAGCAAAGAAGAAACAAAAAAGAATAAGAAAAGGTCTGAGATAAGAGATGATTATTATTTAGAGGACTCACGAGGACGAAGATTAGACAAAAAGGATGCCAGAAAGAGATCGGGTGCAAAGGAGGCCAGTTGTTGAATTGGGAAGATATGGTGGAGAATCTTACCCCAGCAATAAAGCGCCGTAGAGGGGGAGAGGTAATATGTTCATGCTTACATTCAAGTACTTTTCATTCATTTAAATTTTTGCCTTGCACATAAAGACCCATATTACCAATGGTTGTGCATTCATTCTACAATATATAGTTCACTGTGCACTTGGATGAAATTTAGTAATAAAATTAAGTTGAAAAGGGCAATCTCAGTTCACCAGCTATAAATTGCAACTGTTCTTCTTTTAGACTTAAGAATTGTCACCCAGTAAGTTCAGCTTTTACACTGACTTTTAACTAAAAATTGAGTTGGTATAGTATTGTTTGTGTTGTGACGAATATTCCTCACTATTCCATATGCTTAAAATGTATAAAACAGTAAACGAATTAGGATGCATACCAATCACTTTTGTGGGAGTTTATTCCTGTAGTTTTAATGGGTAGTAGTTTTTGCATACCTTTCTTTCTTGAAGATAGTTTATTTAGGATGGTTTTTTTGACACCACGCGCAATCAGTTAAATACAACCCACCTACTGAAGACAACCCCACAAACGTTTTAGTAAAGAAATTATCTTAAAAACATCCATCTAACTTACTCAACCACCCCCTCACACCCACCCTCTCCACATAACACCCATATATTCTACCCAGAAACATTTGCGTAATTTAAAAGCACACACCACTCTAGCACTCGCACTCACACACAAACTTGTCTTTACCACGAACAATTTCGGTAGATACTTGCTGAAAAGTTTCTTCTTGCACAGTTTTGGATGATACCTTCAACCTTTTAAAACAATTTCGGTACTGACTCACTGAAACACATCTTTGGTAGATTCCTGCCGAAAATTGAAGAGTTCAGGTAGAACTCCACTAAAACTGTCTCATGGTCATACTGTACAGCCAGCAGTATGAACATCGTTAAAATTCATGCACAATGAAAACTATGAAGCCATACTTCATCTGAGTGTCCAAACAGTTGACAAAACTTATCTTTGTTCTGCAAATGGAGGGTGAGAGTAGGTTCAAGATCTTGAAGAAAAGGATTTTGGAGGGTGAGAGTAGGTTCAAGATCTTCAAGAAAAAGGATTTGGGTGCAAGTGTTCTCGTTGAACATTAAATGTGGGGTGTGTTCAGAAAACATAATTATTTTGTAAAAGAGGGTGTATTCCGAAACAAAATTGTTTTGTATAACATTTTAGGCCTCGTTTGTTGTCTAGTTTTTGGCTTGGTTTGGATAATTCACTAGATTCGTATAAAGTAAAATAAAAATATGGATAACTTGCATATATTTTGTTCAAGTGAAGGTGGAAGATGGATCCCTCATAACGCCCACAAAATGTTAGGATTGAGAGGGGACAAGTTTTCTTCATGACTTCCTCCATCTTCTACCTTCACTTGGACAAAATATGCAAGTGACAACAATATTTTTATTTAAGATTCATTGAATCTAGTGGTCATCTAAGCCAAGCCAATCCTTGACAACCAACGAATCATTTCATATTAGGGCATATAAGTCATTCAATATAAAAACCACCTTCATTTGAACCGGTCTCCATACCAGTGATTTTTAGAAATTGTTTTATTACCTCGAACAGAAGCAATGCTTGTTCTAGAAAAAAAAAATAAATTAAGATAGTGTTTTGAAGAGAGGGGCCCATTGTTCTTGTCTGAAATTGTGCAAGCTAAACTCTCATGCATGGTACAACCGTCCAAACTCAAGTATAAATGAATTTACACCCAAAAGTGCCGATGCATTTTTGTTCCTTGTTGTAAGAAATTAAAAGAGCGTCATCTTCAGCATTGCAATATTCATGGATGGTATAGGAACATTCGCATGGACCTCTCCTTCCATAGTAACAAATAGCTTTCTTTGCAATATTATTATACAAAACCATTTGTAATTATGTTCTTACTTTTCTATACAGGTGGTCGGTCTGGCAAACATCTTAGAGCGTATTGTAGAAACCCTCAAAGATCGAATTGAAGTATCATATCTTTTTCTAAAACCGGTATCCAAAAAGGGAAGCTCCTGATTACTTGGATATCATAGAGCGCCCCATGGATCTGTCTACAATCAAGGAGAAGGTGAGGAAAATGGAGTACAAGAGCAGGGAGCAATTCAGGGCACGATGTGTGGCAGATTACTTATAATGCCCATAGATATAATGATGGACGCAACCCGGGTATACCTCCCTTGCAGATCAGCTCTTAGAGCTTTGTGACTATATGTTGGTTGAGAATGACGAAAGCTTGGCCTGAAGCTGAAGCGGCATTGAAATATGTAGATATCTAGATAAATTGATACTAATTTACGGTCGGTTATTCTTTAATTTTCTGAGGAAAAAAAAAAGTACCAGTTTTGCTGGAGCAGTCTTTTAGGTATTGGGGAATGGGGATCAAGTGAAGGCTTTGACTTCATCTCACGGTAGGAGGGATCAATGAAAGAATCTGTCGCACTCCCCAGTCCTTGGTAAATATGTAATTGCGAGTTGTAATTTGTGTTTATGTTCAATAACATTTGGTTTCAAAATTGTATTAGTTGTACAGTGCAATGCTTAAAATTTACAATGGCGTATCGGTGCTTCCTTGAAAATGTCGGTTTTCCGAGTGCCAGATTCCGGCTTGGTACACTTTCGGAACCGGGAGTTGTTTGCACTTGTTGACTCGACGACTTCTGGCATTTGGAAAGATCTGTGACCTCCCAATTATTATTTTCTCAATGGCCTTAATCGCTTCTGGCATTCGAAGCTTTTTGCTTTCTGTGCGCTACAAAATACCTCTTATTGTTATTGCCATTCAATGACTGATTGACGGGTCTTGTGTTTCTTAATGACACTGACCTTTCCCAAATTGCCCGCTCTGATAGACTGATAGCATACCATTTCAAGGTTTTAGAGAGGTAGACAATGGTTCATTGCTAATTAGTCAAATACCGATATTGGTTTAAACTTATATTAACCTCTTACGGCCCCCACCACTAAGAGTTTAGTGGTATTTATTTTCACTTATAAATGACAGGTCTCATATTGTAACAAAAAAAAATAATTCATGTACTAGGACAACCGTTGTGAAATTATATCACCGAAAACAGGAAGTCCTTTCTAGCTATGTGGGAAATGAAAGCAGAAGGCCATATACAATAACTATACAGAAAATAAGGGACTATCCCAATAATATGTGCTGCAATGCATAGTCGCAAGAAACGAATATCCCTCCATTGGATGGAATCCTATCAATAGAAAATGTGTTAGTGAGTAGAAGAAGATGCGTGCGAGCACGGGTGTGTCAATCAGACATTTATAGAAATATGATACAAACCATGTGTTTTTCTCGGGCATCATAGGTGTACCATTTTTTCTTTTTAGCAAATGATAACTACTCTTCAATTATATACAAAGGAGACATAAAGGGGAGGTGGTTCAAAATATGGTAGAGCTATACACCCACACGCATCCCTGGTTTACTTGAATTGAATATATGTCAGCTGGATAATCAAAGGGAATTTAGCTTTGAAGTGACGCCCAAAATTTCAAGATCGCACGTGCTGAGCCCTTGAACAACAGTTTACTTTTCATGATAACTTTAACCCATGAGAGGCACGGTACATGGGCTTTGGAGCATCACAAGAGAATATGAAGGAGATGGTACATACTTTGAATTTTCCTCTTGTGCAGTGGATCCATTTGCTTCAGGTTGAGCATCAGGCTGCCAGTTTTATAAGAGAAACCAAATCAGAAACATTAACAACAAAAAACAAATGAAATAAAAAGGTATAGATTTAAACCTGGTAAAGGACAATCGCTTTCTCTTCATTAGCATCTAGCAAAAGCTTGTTTCCTGTCAAAATTAATTCGGGGTTCGCAATCCAGTAGATGAACCTTTAACTAGAGAAACAAAGAAGGTATTACAGTCTTTTGAATCAGAAACTAAAACAATCATGGCGACAGATTACAGAGCTTAGTTGACCCGAGTATTTGCCATCCATTAGTTGGAACAAAAATGAAGTGGGAAAAGGGAGGAAAGAGATACAAGCCCAATGAAACTTTCACCAGACTTCATGTTCTGATATGAAGCATTTGAAACTTTCCCCATTAATCCCCTCCCTTTTTTCCTATATAGACCCCAAAGGCAAAGCTTGCATAAGAGACAGATAGAAAAAAACTGGGTTTTTGGTGAAGCATGGCAAGGGAAGTTAGGGGCTGTCACCACCTGACAGAGACATAAGCTGGGACCACTAGAACTATCTGCATCAACTGTGTTGAGTGAGGACGGTAAACAACTAAAATATCATTTGTCCAGTGCATTCTAAAACAATAGCATGTTGTATTATGGTGAAAGAAACTCAAATATCATTTGTCCAGTGCATTCCAAAACAATAGCATGTTGTATCATGTTGTATCATGTTGTATTATGCTAGAAAGTCCTTTGAGGTGCTTGTGTTCATCTTTGATTGATTGTTGAGCTGAAGAAACATGAGCTGTCTTGATTAATCCTGATTGTATTCTTTCTCGCACAATGTGGCAGTCAATTTCGATGTGTTTTGTGCGTTCATGAAACACGGGGTTGGCTGCAATGTGTAGAGCAGCCTGAATGTCGCAATATAAAAGGGCTGGTTGTGAGTGCGTTACGCGCAAGTCTTGCAAAAGATATTTCAACCACACTAATGCATAAGTAAGAGATGCCATGGATCTATATTTTGATTCTGCAGAGGAACATGACACAATTGATTGCTTCTTCGTTTTCCAAGATATAGGTGCACCTCCACGAAAGACGCAAAATCCAGAACTGATCGTCTGGTTGTTGGGCAACTTGCCCAGTCCGCGTCACAATATCCTTTCCATTTCAGCGTACCATGTGCTAGGAACAAGATACCTTGCCTTGGTGCTTTCTTCAAGTAACGTAGGACACGGTATGCTGCATCAGGGTGGGGTTTCCTTGGTTGTTGCATAAATTGGCTGAGAACATGAACCGAGAAGGTGATGTCGGGCCTTGTGAGTGTGAGATATATGAGGCGACCAACGAGGCGTCTGTATTGTGATGGGTCTTTGAGTGGTTCACCATCTGAAGGTGTGAGTCCTAGATTTTGCTCCATCGGGAAATTAGTTGGTTTTGCCCCAATCATACATGCAGAGTGTATTTACATTGGAAAATAGCAATACCTTGTTTTGAGTGGGCAACTTCAACCCCAAGGAAGTACTTGAGATGCCCTAAGTCTTTGATCCGGAAGTTGTTGTGTAAAAAGCTCTTGAGCTTGTCAATTGCAGTGTTGTCGTTTCCTGCGATTATCATATCGTCAACATAAAGTAACACTGCTGTAAAAGAAGTGCCTCGTACCTTAGTAAACAAGGAATAGTCTGCCTTGGACTGTTGGAATCCGGCTCTTTTGATGGCTGCGGAGAACTTGTAGAACCAATTACGCGATGCTTGTTTTAAACCGTATAGTGACTTTTGAAGTCGACACACCATATTTGCCCCTTGTCGACAAAGGCCAGGAGGGGGCTGCATATAAACCTCTTCATCCAAATCTCCATGGAGGAAGGCATTTTGGACGTCAGGTTGATGCAAGGACCAATGTCTGACAGCAGCAACAACAAGGATACATTTGAGAGTGACTAGTTTTGCTATAGGGGAAGAGGTTTCGGTATAGTCGAGACCTTCTATTTGTGTATAACCCTTGGCAACGAGGCGGGCTTTGTATCTTTCAATCATGCCATTGGAGTGATATTTAATTTTATAAATCCATTTGCTCCCAATAGCTCATTTTCCTGGTGGTAGGGGCATAAAACCCATGTTTTGTTCTGTTCAATAGCTGTCAATTCAGCTTGCATAGCTTCCCTCCGTCTGGGATCTGAATCAGCATGTGCAAAGGATTTGGGTTCGTTATGGGCAGAAAGACTAGTGATAAAACAACGGTGAGAGGGAGACAAATGATCATAAGAAATAAAATTGGATAAAGGATGATAAGTACCTCGACGAGAAGACGATGACCCGGAGGGAAGCACAACGGCGTTGGAGCATTGGTAATCTTAAAGATATGATGGTGGGTGGTGTTCAAGTTCACCTCGTCGTGGAATGACAGGTGGAGTGGTCATTGTTGACGGCATGGGTGTATCGATTGTAGTGTGCATGGGTTCAGTGGATGGTAGTTGTAGTGTGGGCGGTGACGGCAAGGTCGTCGTGGTGTTATTTGGTGAAGATGGAGTAGGTGTGTCTGGGTCTGTTGGAGCATGAGCGATGTTTGAGTGATTGGCGTGTGTGGGTTGATATGTGATATCTGGTAAAGGCAAGGGTAGGACCGAGGAATCTGAGTAGTCCACAAAAATACATCTGCGTGCCCTTGAATCAAACTTGTGTGAGGGTTTAGTGCTGATGGCATAACACAAACAGCCAAAGACTTTCATATGGTTGTAACGAGGTGTGGTGTTTATAATATAAGCAGCAGTAAGTATGCTTTGCCCTCAAAAGGTAAGTGGTATGTGAGCTTGGAATCGTAGAGCATGGGCAACATTTAAGAGATGACAATGTGTGCGCTAAACGACTCCATTGTTGTTGTGGTGTTGCCGGGCAAGAATGTTGAAAAAGAATTCCCAAGTCATTGAAAAAGGGTCGCATTGAAATGAACGCACTCCCATTGTTCGCCCTAACTTGTTTAACGTTGCATTGGAATTGTGTTTGAACAAAGGCTATGAAGGATTTTAGTAAACGTTGTGCTGCAGATTTAAATGTCATGAGATGTGCCCAAGTGTAGCGCGAGAAATCATTTATAATAGTTAAAAAATAACGAGCACCGTAATGAGAATGAGTGTGATGGGGACCCCAGATGTCACAATGTATGAGATCAAAAGATGCATATGATGAAATTAAACTTAAATTGAAAGGCAATCTAATTTGTTTTGCCATTGGGCAAATTTCACAATGCTTATTAGGATGAAAATAAATATTAGAAACTGTCTTGGATAAAAATTGTAATGGTGCAACAGAGGGATGCCTAGACGGCAGTGCCATAAATCTGGAGTGGTGGAGATGGCATTGGCTCGAATTTCTGGTGGCAGTTCGATGGCTGTGTGTTTGGACAGGTAGTAAAAACCGTTATGCTCCTTCCCCAGGCCATTCACCTTCATCGTTTTCAGGTCCTGTAAGATACAGAAGTTAGGATGAAAAATGACGATACAACGCAAGTCACGAGTAATTTTACTGACTGAGAGTAGATTGACCTGAAAAGAAGGTACATGAAGGACATTTTTGATGAATAAATTTGGATTAAGTTGTACTGACCCAACATATATGATATCTATGTTTGAGCCATTAGGTAAACCAAGAGTGTCATGGTAAGGTGTTTGATTTAAAAGATGAGATGAGGTTTTCCTTTGCCATCTTGTGTTTTTGCCTGCTTATTCCCTGTGTTCTTTGTGCCTTTCGTCACGTTCATGGCATGAGTAGCTCCGTCACAAGCATCAACAAGTTGTCGTTGTTTCTCTTCTTAGAGTAGAAGTGAGTAGATCTTTTTGATATTGGGAAGTGGTTGCATCAAAAGGATCTGTCCACGAACAGCAGAGTATGTGTCATTCAATCCCACGAGGAATTGGAGGATCTGCTCCTGCTCTTCTCTTTCAGCAATCTGCTTCAAAGCTTTACAATCACATGAAGGTGGAGGGTTGTACGATCCCAACTCGTCCCAAAAGTACTCAAAAAGTATTGTGTAGTAGGCTGCTATGGACTGTTGTTGTTGACCATGTTCAACGATCCCTCGTTTGAGTTCGAAAATACGAGAAAGATTCCCCTGTGAGAATCGATCTTTAAGATCATCCCAGACCTCAGCGGCTGTGTTGGATCCACGAC
Source organism: Gillenia trifoliata (assembly GCA_018257905.1). Classification (NCBI taxonomy): domain Eukaryota; kingdom Viridiplantae; phylum Streptophyta; class Magnoliopsida; order Rosales; family Rosaceae; genus Gillenia; species Gillenia trifoliata. The sequence continues at coordinate 21,757,131 of CM031087.1, forward strand.
TTCACGATCTGATTGCATTTTCTCCAAGCTCCATATTTAAGATCATCCTCTAAAGACTCTTTGATTGAGCCGTTGACAAAGCCAAGTTTGTTCTTAGCCTCTAGAGAAATCATAATGGCATGACTCCATGTCGCATGGTTGTCACCCTTCAATAGTCGAGTGACAAGAGGGTGGTGGTGGTCGTTGAAATCCATAACCTCTGTAGACGAGGTGGTGGCGGTGGTGGTCTTCTTATCTGATGTTTCAGTCACGGTGGTCAATGATATTGGCGGAAGCAAAAAGGAGCAATATCAAGCACCAGGATGACGCTCTTGGACCATGCAACAATTACAATTGGATTTATTCTTTGAGATTCGATCCACAAATCAAGCTTTGATTGATTGTTGACTTTGATTTCCAATAATTTATATAAATTAGTGTAGAATATCGCTTGTACGAATTATTTTTGAAACTCGGTGGAGGAGTTTTTCAATTTTTAATTTGACTTTCTATTTTTCGGTTTGAACAGGTGAGACCGTTATGTAGGGGAAAGAGGCAGCCAAGGAGCTATGTCTTTGGCTTCCATATATTTCCCCCCAATATCGCTTCATTCACACCATCTCTCTCTCTCTCTCTCTCTCATCGTGGTGGTGTTTTTTGGCCAACTCCCTTCTGTTTTCCCCCGAAAAAGACAGTAGAAAAAAACAATTTCGTTCCTCATCAGGTGAGATTAAACTTGACTCTTCATCTTGCTTTCAATTATTCATCCAATAATAATCCAATTGATCATATAATAAAATATATTTTCTTGGTTTTTTTCTTCTGCTTTTCTGTTTTTTCTGGTATTTGTAAATGTTTAAGAATTCTCTGATGAATTTGTCATCTTTTAATGGCTTATCTTTCTCTGAATTTTCAAATGGTGAAATTTGTTTTACAATGTTCAAATGGTGATATACATGTATATATATATACACACATATATAACTTTTCTCTTTGGCTGATTGATATACTGATGTTTTAATGTTTGCCATGCTTCACATTGGATATATAAGTTTTATTCGTAAAGGATATTTTAATACACAAAATGTAGAAATACTGTAATTAAAAAAATTTACGATAATTTGTCAAGAAAACAATTTCAAAACATTATTTTCTTAATAATCGAATCATTTAAATAACTGGGCAGCAATCATGCCATTAAAACTGTAAACTTGAACCTGATTTTGGAATAACATAAATTTTGCTTATGATGGCTGCTTACAAGCATGGCAAATTGGCTGTGCAGGAACATAAAATTAATGTTAATAACCATCCCGTTTAAACAACGACATAGTACGAGTTTTTGGATGTAGCTATATGTTTTAGGCCTCACTTAAGACCAAACACTCAGTGATTTAAAACCAAAAATACCAGAATCTGACTTGAAAAACCGTTCCATGAAGTATTAGTTTGCCAAATGTTTTGTCTACTGAATAAATGTTTTGTGTCATCTAACGTAGTTTGCATTTCCCATATTATCAAGGGACATTCTTAAACTATGCTTCAAAATTGCCTAATCGCTTGATTGTCAAATGAATACGCAGACGAGGAAATCATGCTCATATATGAGTTTTACTGAGCTTCATGTGCTCTCAGTCCGTATTAAGTGCCGATTCTCTTGTACTCACGCGAGGAGTTCTGTATTATATATATATAGTTAGCAATTGTGATATGAATCTATAGTTCACCTGTCAAAATGGGTAATGACGGTAGTGATTACCAGGACGGCAATGAGGATGGGAGTTCTAAAGAACATATTATCTTGCATGGTGAACTGGATTTGTGGATTATAGAAGCTAAATCTCTTCCAAATATGGATTTAACTTCAGAAAGAATGAGACGTTGTTTCACCATGTTTGGAACTTGCTCCGCTCCATTTGGCAGTAGGCCAAATAAAACAGCTTCGGGCAAACATTCACTGATTACAAGTGATCCGTATGTGTCTGTTTGCCTAGCAGGAGCTACTGTAGCTCAAACCAGAGTAATTTCAAACTGCGAGAATCCTTCGTGGGAAGAACATTTTTGCGTACCTGTTGCTCACCCTGTTGCGAAGGTGGAGTTTCATGTCAAAGATAACGATGTTCTTGGTGCAGAACTTATTGGAGTAGTGGAGATATCTGTTGATAAAATCATTTCGGGAAAGCCAATTAATGATTGGTTTCCAATTATTGGCAATCATGGGAACTGTTTAAAACCTTTTCCTGAACTACATGTTTCTATGCAGTTTAAGCCAGTTGAAGGTAACCCTTCGTATAAGAATGGTGTTGGCGCTGGGCCCGACTATAAAGGAGTTCCTAATACATATTTTCCCCTTCGCAAAGGAGGGAGCGTCACTTTATATCAAGATGCTCATGTACCTAACAATATGCTGCCTGAAATTGTATTGGATGGCGGGAAAATTTTTCAGCAAAGAAAGTGCTGGGAAGACATATGCCATGCCATTTTGGAAGCTCAGCACCTTATATATGTTATAGGTTGGTCTGTGTACCACCGTGTTAAACTTGTAAGGGAGCCAACAAAACCGCTACCTTCTGGAGGAGAGCTGGCGCTTGGGGAGTTGTTGAAGTACAAGTCACAAGAAGGGATTCGCGTTGTTATGCTGATCTGGGATGATAAAACTTCGCATGACAAATTATTTTTGAAAATGGTAATTCAATGAGACCTGAAAGTTACAAATATTATATTTTCACAATTTATTACTATTAGAATCCATTTTATTGATGATCGTTTCAATGCAGGATGGTGTCATGCAGACTCATGACGAGGAAACCAAAAGGTTTTTTAAACATTCCAGTGTCCATTGTGTGCTTTCTCCTCGTTACGCAAGCAATAAGCTTAGTATTTTCAAGCAACAGGTATGGAGCATCTGTATTTTAGAGCTAACCCCATGTTATTACTGGAATGATACATATCATATAGCATCGTTTTAATTTCAGTTGCTCATTTAAATGGATTCCTCTAGTCCAGGTTGTGGGAACCCTTTTTACGCATCATCAGAAGTGTGTGCTTCTTGACACAGCTTCTGGGAATAATCGGAAAATAACTGCTTTCATTGGCGGTTTGGATTTGTGTGATGGAAGATATGACACTCCTGAGCACAGGCTCTTTAAAGATGTTGACACAATCTTTCAAAATGATATTCATAATCCTACATTCCCTGTAAGTGGCGATAGTACCTCTATACAACTCTCTACATTCTTGAGCTCAATGTATGATAAGATATGAATTGAAGCAGTTCTCCTTATTCTTTCCTCTCACTTTCAATTTTGTTACAACACGAGAGAGATCTGTGCATTTTATCAATAGGTGAGCAATATGTGCATTTTACCGAACATTGGCCTGCCCGTTTAAGGCTTGAGTTTTGTTATCAGAATACTCTTTACAATATATTTTTCTCAGCTTTTTTTTTTTGTGTTGTTTGTGTTTTGAAGTTATAGCCAAGGTTGAATGTATAACTAGCATATCTTTATGCTACCACTGATGTTCGGTTCAATTTGCATTTCTTTACTTTTCTACGTCTTAAGTGGTTTTCCTTTTGTTGAAAGTTCAAACAATAAATAAGTACAAATATATGGTGTTGACAGTTCGATTTATTGTAACAAGTACAGCCTAATGATCATGGCCCGAGGGAACCATGGCATGATTTACACTGTAAAATTGAGGGTCCTGCTGCATATGATATATTGACAAATTTTGAACAAAGATGGAGAAAAGCAAAAAAGCGCGACTTCAAGATAAAAAAGGTCACTAATAGGCATGATGATGCCTTGATAAGGCTTGACCGAGTTTCATGGATAGTCTCTCCATCTTCTGGTCGCGATGGTGATCAAAATGTACGTGTTAGCAGTGAAGAAGATCGTGAGAACTGGCATGTTCAGGTAGGGAAGGAAAAGTTTCAATGATTACAGCTTAATACTACAACTCATTTCAATGAAACTTTTACACAGATGGTTGTTGTCAGTTTTGACTCTTCTTTGATAGGTATTCAGGTCCATTGATTCAGGATCTGTAAAGGGATTTCCAAAGGGCGTTCAGGATGCTGAAACGCAGGTTAGAACTAGGTTTATGTAATTTGCTTATATTCCTCACACAGTTTTTTTTTTGGTTACTTGTTTACTTATATTACTGAAGATTATGGAGTTAACCATCTACTTGATTAGTTAGCTCCTACCAGGCTTTTGTTCAGCGATCATAAACTGAGCATGCATCTAGTTTTTGCGTTAGTAGCTCTATTCATCTGATTCGTAAAAACCCAAAAATAAAACTCGTTTAATCTGAGCTTTTTGTTCTGCAGAATCTTATTTGTGGAAAGAATTTAAAAATAGATAAGAGCATCCATGTTGCATATATTAAAGCTATACGATCAGCTCAACGCTTTATATACATAGAGAATCAGTATTTTGTTGGATCTTCATTCTACTGGCCATCGTACAAAAATGCAGGTAAGTTACAGCTTAGTTTCTGGTGTTGCCATGATTACACTTTCATCAGCTAATTAATATATTAACGAATGGCCTTTGACGCACATTTTTGCTCTCTCTTTTCATACTTTGCAATATGACCGCCACAGGTGCAGATAACTTGATCCCGATGGAACTGGCCCTAAAAGTTGCCAGCAAAATTAAAGCGAATGAGCGTTTCTCGGTGTATATAGTAATACCTATGTGGCCAGAGGGTGTGCCAACTGCCTCGGCTACTCAGGAAATTTTATACTGGCAGGTGAGACCATTCTGTCTTTAGTTACGTTACAAGGAACTCTTTATTCTCTTGACCTTTTTAAAATGTGTAAAAAAGGAATTTCTCAACCATACTTTCTTGTATGTGGATTAATTAGGATGTAATGAATGCTAGAACTCGGTTGTTATTTCGCCTTTCCTTTGTGATTGATCTTGGTCTGATTAGTTTGTGTATGACTCCTGAATCCTGCCTATAAGAAATTTCCAAGCCAAGAACTAAAGTCATGATTTTTCTATGTTACAACTTTTGTGAATTTCTGCAGTTTGGTAACGTAAGATTTACTGCGAAGAAGAAAGGTTCCAACTTTGTCTGCATTGACTCGTATAGTAAATTTTGTTAGCTTGATAGATGTTGCTAGCATTTTCCGTAACAACTTAAGATTTTGAGCTCTAGTGGTTATCTAACTTGGTATCAGAGCTCTGGTTGCAATGAGTTTGAAACCTCTAATGCCCACCGGTGGGACTGCACCTATATATCTCTCTATCTGCATTCATTTGGCCAAATCTCTATGTGTGGGAGATTTGGCCATTCCCTAACAACTTACGCTTTTAGGGTCTAACCGTTGTCTACAATTATAACCTTCCCAATTCCCCGAAACAAGCATGAAAGTTTGACGCTACTCGGGCCTGTACTTTTTGAATGCTTGCAAAGAATGAGTTTAGAACTTTTAAAACTGCAGTTAAAAAGTTGATAAACATTATTGTAGGCTTCTCAGCTTGTCGAGTTCACTAGTCTACACCGGAGGAAGAATCGTGATTTCTTATTTCCGATTTCTTGAGCTTAATTTGAAGTTTATAGAAACTCTTGATCTACATCATGTTCTGTTGGCTTAGACTTTTAAATGACAGTCTAATCACATACTTATTAAATTATGAATCCATATCACCACAGGCACAGACAATGGGTATGATGTACCAGATTGTTACAAATGCCCTTGAAGATGCAGGCCTTTTTGATCAGTATCATCCACAGGATTATTTGAACTTTTACTGCCTCGGTAAGCGTGAAGCTCCATCTTCAAGATGTTCATCCCAACCTCAGCAGCCAACCGATAATCGTGGACTGGTATGCTTGTGTTTTCGTTCTTGTAAACTAGTTAGTAGTCAATTTACTATTGCACAACACGAAATACGTCGACAGACTATGATGGCTCTCACATCAAACAATTTTGCTATTTCCTTAAATTTATTTTTCTCTTGGTAACAGTTGTTAGCGCAAAAGTTCCGGCGGTTTATGATTTACGTTCATGCCAAAGGGATGATAGTTGATGATGAGTACGTAATCATGGGATCTGCAAACATTAACCAAAGATCAATGGACGGTTCAAGGGACACAGAAATTGCTATGGGTGCTTACCAACCACACCATACATGGGCTGCAGAAAAAAATCTTCATCCACACGGCCAGGTTCGAAACCCTTCCTTTTCATCCAATTCTTTTATACTTGTTGCAAACTAAAAAGATGAATAAAATGTAACAAAACATTAATGTATATGGATCAAATGCTCAACTTTTTGTTCGTCTTTGTATTTATACAATACTTGAACCAGATTAGTTTTATATTGTAATCGGAAAAGCAACAAATTCTCGAAATCTTTTCGGTGACTACAAATGTTACTCGATGTCTTTGGTTGGATGCAGGTATATGGTTATCGGATGTCTCTGTGGGCTGAGCACCTGGGTGGACTTGAGGATACTTATCAAGATCCAGAGAGCCTTGACTGCGTGAAGCGTGTTAATCAGATCGCCAACCATAACTGGAAAGCATTTGTGTCTGAAGAGCATAAGGAGATGAAGGGACACTTGATGCCGTACCCAGTTCAGGTTGGGAGAGATGGACGAGTGAGTTCGTTGCCTGAATACGAATCATTTCCTGATGTTGGTGGTAAAATACTCGGAGCACCCACCAGTCTTCCGGATGCCCTAACAACATAACCAGTCGATTGTAACTTGGGAGTCAAGGCACCAACATATGATGTGCAGTGTGGTTGTAGTTGTACAGTGTCATTAGAACATTCCTTTATGCTGTCATGAATTGTATTCAGCAATTGGTGTTGTATTTTTTCTACAGTGCCATTGAGAGTTGTGGAATCTAAGAAAATGTTCATATCTCATATGACTATTTTTGCTTGGGTTGATGTTTGTTAACTTTGCTAACATTCTTCTATTGGTGGTTGAAATGGAGGGTATTCCAAATTTGGTTTAAATCTTAATTAAAGAGTGCTACTTTAGTGTTTTATATACACATACATGTATGTGGATAAGTTAGAATCTCATCACACTTGGATTCTAAATGTTTAAATTAGTCAAATAATTGTATTATTATATTATAGGGTTAAACTCACTTTACTACCCTCAAGTATCGTGAAATTCTCACTTTGCTACCCTTAGTTTTTTTCGTCTCACTTTCATACCTAAAGTTTGATTTTTCTGACACTTTCATACCTCCATTAGTATTTCTGTTAAGTTCTCCGTTAAAAGCACTGTAGACAATTAAAAAAATTATTAAAAAAAAATTTGGGTTATGGTCTTCTTCCATTGCCTCATCCTCACCCTCACGCTCGGCTCCTCCTCTTCCGCCTCACACGCGTCCTCCCTCTCGCAGAGAGAGAGTGACATCACACCGAGAGAGAGTGCAGTGGATTCTACTCCCTCAACACCTCCTTCAACAGGTAGTGCCTCGCCGACGCCGAGATCAGCGAGCTAATCGTCCACACCACCCTCACCTTCAGCCCACCAGCGAAGTCCGCGTCTTCTCCGGCCAACGGATAGTCCCCGCCAGCGACAACGGATCGAAACTCCAGGATCACGCACGTCTTCAGAGTTTTCCCGAATTCAGCTCGCCATTTCAGCACCGTACCCTTCTCTAATCGGAGATCGCTTGACGGGAGCTCGATCGAAAGGTTCCGGACACGGTGGAAGAAGCGGAGGATCTAGGCTGGGGAGTTCTGGGAGCGGATCTGGGTCAGGTCGGGCTTGGTCAAGATGAGGTCCTAAAGCGATTTGAGATTGGATTTCAAGAAGGCGACGAATAGGTGCGAAACGTCGTCGCTTTCCAAGTCGGAGTTCGAATTGGATGAAATGACGCGGTTAACGGTCAGGACAAGCGAGTCGGTGTGGGGGACGAGCGAGTTGAATGCTTGGAGACGGCGCGGCAGCGAATGAGCGTCTTGATGTCGGAGACCAAGTCGAAGATCTGGAGGATCAGGGAGTCTGGGAGGTGATCGAAGCCGACCATTTGAACGATCACAGACTAGTTGTTCAGATGCCCTCTCAGCTCACAGAGAGAGAGTGCAGTGGATTTTGCTCGATGGCTCTTTGAGATTCCTCCCGCCATGGCAATGGAAGAAGACCAGAACCCAAATTTTTTTTTATAATTTTTTTAATTGTCTACAGTGCTTTTAACATAGAACTTAACGGAAATACTAACAGAGGTATGAAAGTGTCAGAAAAATCAAACTTTAGGTATGAAAGTGAGACGAAAAAAACTAAGGGTAGCAAAGTAAGAATTTCACGATACTTGAGGGTAGTAAAGTGAGTTTAACCCTATATTATATATTACAAAGATGGGGTTGAATTATATTTTCACATTTGTATTGATATATTACACATTTCTAAACTCAATTTGATGAACTACAGTTGGCTTGATCTCTTTATCGGATATGTAGGCAATCTAACATAAGAGTTATTTGCAGCCATAAATAAAACAATAAATTAAATAGTATGTCATGTCTCAAAATTCGGAGCGTGACAATATGACTTATGATAGTATAATTGGATACTTGAGTAAACAATGAATTGTATTGACAAAGAGTGAAACTCTTGAGGATAGGTGTGTAGCCTAAGAGCACTTCCGGCAATAGCCCAATTGCCCTTGCAATTGGGGCCAATTGCCCTTACCAACCAAACTAAGCACCTCCAGCGGGCCACTTTGCAAAGGGCAAGAGGTGGCCCCAACCAAGCCCAACCTCAAGCTCGAGCAATTTGTGCCCGAGCACCAGTCAACGGTCTTTTTTTATTTTTTTTAAATGCCCCCAATCATCTTCTTCATTTCTCACATTATAACTCAATATTTTTTTTCCTACATCAACTATATTTGTTTTTCACCTTCCAAATCCTTGTTTTACAAAAATATATACATATTTGTTAAAAGATAATGACACGTGTCGTGACGAGAGTGGTTGAAAATGTCGGTGGGAAATATCTAGGGAAAATCACAAAGCCCCAGATAAGGCCAAAAAACAAATAAATTAAAAAATAATATTTTTCCTTACCCTTGCCCTTGCTCTCCACGAACGGGTGGAGTTGCACAGAGGCAAGCACTGTTTTCGAAGGGCAATCACTGCCCTTGCCCTTGCTCTCCACGAACGAGTGGAAGTGCTCTAAGTGATAAAAACATGAGGATAACTATTCATTAAACAAATAATTCATCAGAACCAACAACCAACATAGCTAAATCAAAACAATGTCCAAATCTAGTATATAAAATGCATAAACAAGAAGAAACACAACCAATAAGACCAAGTAAACTAAATTTGATAAAATAAATAAATAAAAATTAAATTAGATCGATTATGCTAAATTTCTATTCCAGATGAATATCCTATTTCATTAGAGTGGGTTGAGTAAGTTATCAAGTAAGGGTTTTGTTACAACCCGTCCCTAATGTTACTGCATTTCATTATCCGAAGTTGTGAAATTACAAAAAATACCCTCATAAAGGGCCAAACCAAAATTCTACATAGACATTTGAGCTCATTTCATATTTGTCTCATTTCTTATGATATTTGAATTATACTCGTCGAAAAGAACGCACAAGCATAAGCACAACGGAAATTGGACTTGAAACGAAGATGTTACGGGACTTTAAAGCTGAAGAGCAATTTGGTTACTTTCTAAATACTTCATTCATTATTATTTTAAATTCTAGGTTTATGAGAGTATTAATGAAGTATCCAGAAAGCAACCAAATTACCCTTTTTAAAACTACTCGCTCTCTCTTCCCTCCACTCTCACTTTCCTCCTTCTCACTCAGCTCTCACTCTTTACTCCGGCGAGCTTCGACCCCCTAACCACCACCACCACCACCACCACCACCGTAATCTCCTCTTCACCATGAGTACTATTTCCTAGAAATCGAACCCTAGATCGTCAAATCGAAGAGCTCAATCGCAGGTTTGTCTTTCGGGCGAGTTTCTCGCCGTTTTCAAAAAAGGTAAGCTTCACAACCACCACCAATCGTTCTATCTTGATGAGTAGATCAAGATTCATGTGTTGTATTTATTGATTGGCTTCATTTTGAAGTAGACCGAACAAATTTAATCTTATCTAGTTTTCAGCAAGTTTGCAAAGGGCCAGTGAAAGAATTTTGGCCAAATGACAAGGAACTTGTTCGCGCAGCCTTTTGCAGAGGTGCAGGCTCGGAATATATCGAGTCGGCCCAGTCGCTGGTCCCGAACCTTTCTATTTGGCTACTGATCCAACAGGCTCAGCTCCTATCCCTTCGGAGGGATGTTCGCGAGGCCTTTGTGTTGTTTTTGATATTTGTCAGGCGTGCCACTATTGGCTCTGCCAATAGAAAGATGTAGTGTTTATTAGATACTTGCGCCACAAGTAATACGACTTCCGTTCATCGGATTGGCGTCTTATATATAGATATATATATATATATATATGAACTGTTAGGTTCGTTGTTTGCCTTGCTCGTTAAGGACTTTTATTCTCTCTTGATGTTATACCAGAGATAGTTTGAGATGGGACTTCGGTATAACTTGTTATAGCCAAGAACCTCCCACGCTCAAACGTACATAAAAGTAAAGACAGATAAGTAAAAGCTGTATGTAAAAACTGAATGTAAAGACTGAAAGTAAAAGACTGAAAGTAAAGACTTTAAGTAAAGACTTTTAATAGAGGCAGTTAATCAGAACTGAATGTAAAAGACATCAAATAAAGATAAGATCCATTTTATTACATTTCAAGTTCATCAAAGCCTGAGTAATAGCCTGTCGGGATGGGTATTGTTCCATCGGGATGGTCTATTGAGTCTATCGGGAAGGATTTAGGGTACTGGTTCCTAAGGAAAACAAATCAAAGACCCTCTGGTCCAAGATTCTAATCGATACTATCGCCAAGTTGGTTGGATAGCAGAGCAAAACACTACTCCGCGTGGGGAGTTTTGGATATATGATCCCGGGTAACTGGTATTTGAACTACTCAGAGTCGCGATCTACACAGGTAGTGCGAACGAGAGGAGATAAAGATAAAGATCTTTTATACGTGAAAGAGCTTGAGGTTTTCCTCGAGAGGTTTCTTCTGTTGGTTTTGAACGTGTGAGTTGTTGTTTTGTTTGGTTTGAGTGTCTCCGGCTCTGCCTTGCTTCCTTTATATAGAGGAAACCAAGGCAATGTGAAAGCAACCCAACTTGATGCCACCCAGCACCTCGGCCTAATTCCACTTGCACAAAGATAGATAACATTAATTAACTATCCACTTGCAAATACCCAAAATATCTTGGTGTAAGTTTGGCCTAATTTCACAATAACCCCACATAATGCCATAATTTGGCTTTAGACCAAAATAGGGGTAAACATGACAATTTTGAGTGTAAACATAGCCCCAGTTTCATAAATTTACAGGCAAAAATTGTGGAACTTATAGCTCATGAGTTTCTATGGGATTCCTTGGTACTCGGAGCTAAATTAGGGTTGAATGCAGTATGCGAATTTTCTTTTTGCAACTTTTGTTTAGGTTGTCTGGGCTCAATTTCCTGTCCTATAATAAAACAAAGTTTTATTTCCCTAACCTATTGTTGTTCAGAGAACTCCAAAAACAAAAGCTGTTCAACTTATAGTCGTTGATTCAGGACTCACATTCCTAACAAGATTTTGGCATGGTACCATGCTTTGAGCTATGGAGAAGGTGTAGAGCGCTCCTCTTTCTCATACTTCTATAGGAGATGTGACCTTAAGCCCCCGAGTGTTTGGCTTGTTAAGGTCATGAGTTATGCTGGCAGAGTGACGGCTTTAACAAGTCGGTTGATCATCTAATCAAATCCCATTTCATGGACTTTTCATTGGTTGGAGCCATTTTGGATCTTCTCCAATGTGCAAGAACAAGTTCTTTCTTGGATTTCTCTTCCAAAAAAAGTTCTTAGCTTGTTTTAACTTGGAGATCAATTTTCTCAGCCAAATGTTCCTTAGTTGAGATGAGGAGAGGAGCTTGTTGTACCAAGAAAACTTGAGAAAGTTCTCCAAGTATTCTAAGATTGGCATCTTCTCTTTTCAAGAATAGCCATGTAGCTTGCATTCATTTGTCTTCCATTCTCGAATCTCTTCAAGAATTTTAGACAAGTCATCCTCTTGCTTGATCATAACCTCTTTGTAGAGTTTCTTCTCCCAGAATAGCCATTGATTGGCTTCTCATAAGGAGTTCCACTAAAAATTATCATTAGAATAATAACTTAGGTCATAGTGATTTGCTCCATGTGCTCATCGGAAATACTTTGATAATCCAAGCCATTTGTTGGCATATCATAATCATAGTTTCCATAGGTGGTATTATTATCAAAATAATAACCTTCATCATAGCCATAAGTTGGCCAATCTTTAAGATTATTATTATCAGAGTTGATAACAATTTTGATCATAGCCATAAGTTATTCCCAGCTATCATCTTCTTCCTCATACTCCGAGCAAGATTCGAAAGTATGTTGAGATAAATCATGAACATAAGGTTTGTTCATAATCTCTACATAAGTATCCCACGCGGGCGTGCCAAAATATGAACGCGGTGGGAGATTGCGGCGATTACCCTTTACTAGGTCACGCACGCGACGGTGTATGCGTGATTTGAGATTGCGGCTATTTGATATAACCAAAAGATTGTGCCTTTAAGTGAGGAGGCTCAACTTAGGTTCTTTATTTGCCTTACTGTGGGAGAAAAGCTTGAATTGTTATGTAGAGATATATGATACAAGGCTTATGTGTTTGAAATAGATTGGATATAAAGCTGGTTTTATATTCAATGCAGATGGACCCAATAATAAAGGCAGTGGCGGTAAATAAAGAAAATACGGTTTGCATCAAAGTAACCATATATAAACTGAATTGAAAGTTTACGAATAAGTAATCAAAGTTGTAAACATCAACCAAGTGTGGTTGAGATTGCACATATAAAGCCATCAGTCAAACTTTATACCCATCGGATTGGGGACAAAGCCATCGGCAAAGCCATCGGATTGGCTTTAGCCATCGACAAAGCCATCGGATTGGCTTTAGCCATCGACAAAGCCATCGAGTGGCTTATGCATCGACAAAGCCATCGAAGTGGCTTTTATACATCGACAAAGCCATGAAGTGGCTTTTATGCCATCGACTCTTTGGGAGGGAAGAGAATAGCCCTAAATGAGATTCTTTCTAGAGCAATGATACCTGAAAAGTGGCGAGCTAATTCTAAGATGGTTTCTGATCTAAGCTTCTTTCACGAAGTTATGAAGCTTTTGTGAATGATACTTAAAGCATGGCAAACATGAAAGCTGTTCTTTGGGATTGTATGAGCTGATGAATGCCACTTCTTGGCTTTAAGAGAGTTTTCCTCTTTGGTGTTTGAAAGGTTGGCTTTCACTTAGAACATGTATGTTACGAATTTTATTTTGATTGGTTGATTGAGTGTCATGACTCTGCCTTTGCTTCCTTTATATAAGAGAGCAAAACCAATGAAAGCAACCCCAACTTGATGCATAGCACCTCAACCTAATTCCCTTTGCAAAGATAATAACGTTAATTAACTATCCACTTGCAAATACCCAAAATATCTTGGTGTAAAGTTTGGCCTAATTTCTATGCTTATAATGCCATAATTTGGCTTTTTAGACCAAAATAGGGGTAAACATGACAATTTTGAGTGTAAACATATTTTTTTTTTTTTTTTAGAACTGAATGTAAAAGACATTAAATGAAGATAATATCCATTTTATTACATTTCAAGTTCATCAAAGCCTGAGTAATAGCCTGTCGGGATGGGTATTGTTCCATCGGGATGGTCTATTGAGTCTATCGGGAAGGATTTAGGGTACTGGTTCCTAAGGAAAACAAATCAAAGACCCTCTGGTCCAAGATTCTAATCGATACTATCGCCAAGTTGGTTGGATAGCAGAGCAAAACACTACTCCGCGTGGGGAGTTTTGGATATATGATCCTGGGTAACTGGTCTTTGAACTACTCAGAGTCGCGATCTACACAGGTAGTGCGAACGAGAGTTTCAGATAAAGATAAAGATCTTTTATCTGTGAAAGAGCTTGAGGGTTTTCCTCAGAGGTTTCTTCCTGTTGGTTTGAACGTGTGAGTTCTGTTTTTGTTTGGTTTGAGTGTCTCCAGCTCTCTGCCTTTGCTTCCTTTATATAGAGAGCAAAACCAATGTGAAAGCAACCCAACTTGATGCACGCACCTCAACCTAATTCCACTTGCACAAAGATAGATAACATTAATTAACTATCCACTTGCAAATACCCAAAATATCTTGGTGTAAGTTTGGCCTAATTTCACAATAACCCCCACATAATGCCATAATTTGGCTTTAGACCAAAATAGGGGTAAACATGACAATTTTGAGTGTAAACAGAACTAACCTTTGAGACCACCACCATCGTGTTCATCTCACTCCTTGGAGTCTAAATCTACTATTGGATCAAACGTTGGGTGAACGACGACGTTGCGGTAAGCAGAAATGTGAAATCCGGCCAGGTCTGCAGAAAAACCAGTGACCCACGAATCGAGAACCAGGTCAACCCGATCCAAGCTCAGTACCTACCCGACCCAAATTCGATTCTGGGTCAAAATATTCTTAGTTATATTGGGTCAAACTTTAATGAATGATTTAAGATTCATTTAAGGCTCATCACAAATTAATTTGGACCATTAAGATTCATTTAAGGCTCATCACAAATTAATTTGGACCATGCTATTGAATGGTACGTACCACTAAAGATTTTTTTAATTATATTTCTTAAAATCGTTCCTTTGATGCGAAGGAATATTACCTATCGGTGACTGGAATTTGAAAGATTCTGGCTTACTAAACGGAATATTCACCTGTCGGCCATGACCACTGATACTTGCGCTTGGCAATGTACGGCGGTGCAAGTGGGTTTTCGGACGCCGTAAATGGTAGTTCGAGCCCTATTTTCCAATAATCTTTGCAATATTTAATTAGTTTACTAAGTAAATGTTTTTTAGTTTAGGAGTGACATCCCGAGGTTTACAAAAAGCATGCAATGCAAAGCGATTACGACCATACGGTGGGTGTTTACTTAAGTAGGCTTTTGCTTTCTAAACTGTATTGTACATATATGATTTCGAAACCTGTTTTATGGGATGCTTTTATATCTTGCCTTGCTTTTACTTAAAAAATGCAAATGTTTTATGAAATGTTGATGATGTCATTTATGAGCTTTGTAAACCTTTCTTTGAAAAGTTTTATTATTGTGCCTTGTCAGGGCCGGCCCAAACCCAAGGCGACCAAGGCCCAAGCCTTGGGCCACATTTTGGGTAAGGCCTCAAATTTTTAAGTGTTTACATAGAACATAGAAAAAAAATTATATATCAATTTTTTTTATTTAATAAAAAAAATTATAATAAGGCCTCATTTTTTTATTTTTGCCTTAGGCCTCAATCTCTATTGGGCCGGCTCTGTGCCTTGTGAACCCAGCGTCCTTTTAGACTCTTGAAATAATATATAGTTTTAAACTGAACCCATTTATAGGCCTGAAAAGAGCCCACGAGAGGAAGAGAAGACCAAAGGCCTTAGGCCTATGAGTTAGTCCAATGAAACTAGATGACAGAACACTATCACAAGGATTGACGACGACTACTACAGACGATCACCTACCGCTCTGGATTTTCTACTGACAGGAAACGACCACATAATCGGAAAATACTTTCAAACCACTTGAGCCAGTTGGCAAAATTGATAACATTATGGCACGAAGCTCCAGAGACAGGTCTACCCATACACCAAATTTAGGCTACGAGTTGGCCATCAACGAGAATAGAAGTTTATGAAAGGACATAAAAATTGACAAACCTAGGGCTCGGTTATCTTGCTACCACTCTAGGCCGAGCGGTCACTTGGTATGTATTGACCCGGAAAACCGTGCAACTAGCTTTGAAAGAATGTCACTTCCTTTCCATGTATCGTATGGATAATGGAGGAATAACTAGGAGGTTGAATCTACATGTTAAGTTTATTAAAATTTAAATGCTAGAGCGGTGAAAGATTCAAAGACCCATGATTTTTGGGGTCATTAAGGGCCTATGTAAGAGGATTGAATACTCCCTTATAAGGGTCAGATCACAAGAGAAAAATGACATTACACTATTATAGAGCACTCTTTGTAATCCACATCACATATATACAAATCACTACAATGGATGTAGCAAACTTTGAGGGTGAACCATTTAAACATTTTTGTCCATAAATTAGATATATATTACGAGCCCATCAAGGGTTGACCGTACTTGTCTTGGTTGACCTACTATTTTTTAGCGTTAGTACTTTTAGAAATGAATTGCTTTGTGCGATAATATGTTTTGTGAGGGACTAGCCATGACATGTTTTCACATGATTTAGCCGCTCATCATGTATGCTTGCACTAGTGTCTATAGTTACCGTCCGGAATCAGGACAATGTTCACATCCACCGTTATGCTCATATTAGATCTATCGTAGGTGCTAGCATGTACTAGTGTTGGTTAGGAAAAGATTTCACAACACAAGCCCCTATTCGAGAGTGGTTCTCGAGTGTTGGTTCCAAGGATCAAGAAGAGGCCTTTAGAAGGCCGACGAGAAGTTTTGACTGTGATGTTAGGTATGCCACTATTGAGTCTTTCTTATACTCCGGATTTTTTAATCGTTGGATTTTTGTTTTAAAATATAAAAATCAAGATTCAATGGTTAAAAAATCCGGAGTACCCCGTACTCCGGAGGACCCAAGAATTTTTGTGCCACTGTTAGCTTTACCAACATAAATATTAATATTTAGTTAGTTATGGTTAAAATAAAGTTACACTAGTTGGCTTCTCTCATCCTCTTTCTCCTCAGCGACTTCTCTCTCTAGGGTTTTAGGCATTCTCAAAACTTCTTTTAACCCTCTCTCTCTCCCTCCTCTCTGAAATCTTAGGTAAGAAATCGAACATTTTCTCTTCTGCGTTTTGTTTATTATATGGTGTTCTTTTCTTTTCCTCTTCAATTCAACTAAAATTTCAATTTGTTTATTTAATTTTTCATGGGGTAAATTCGATTTGGGGTCCAAAGTAAATTGGGTAATCAAGAAAATGTATTTTTAAGCTGGAATTTGAAGACTTCTGATGCATTTATCTTTCAGTTTGATTGCAGAGCCTCACACTTTCCGGGTAACAACAATGGCTTCAATGGGACAACCGCCGGCGCCGGCGCCTCTTAAGCGGCGCGAGGCTCCTGCAGCATCAAGAGAAGATGATAAAATGATCATAACTCCACTAGGTGCCGGCAATGAAGTCGGCCGCTCTTGCGTGCACATGACCTTCAAAGGGAAGACTGTCTTGGTATGCCGCCATTCACACAAATGCATTATTATTTTTTTGAGTGTTGAATCTGGCATTGGTCTTTTCACTCTCCTAACTTTGATTTTTTCTACTTTCTTACATTTGTGGCTGTGTGGTCGCCTTTCGTATGGATGATAGTTTGATTGTGGAATTCACCCCGCTTATTCGGGCATGGCTGCTTTGCCATACTTTGATGAGATTGATCCTTCCACAGTTGATGTCCTCCTCGTAACCCAGTATGTATTTATCGTTGTTTAGAATTATTTATTTTATCAATTGATTCATAGGCAACTGGTATACAAAATTTGGAGCTTTTTTTGAAAGATGTTGCTAAATTGTATCAGACATGATACATTGGGTCGAGAAATTTCTTAATTTTTTATGTGTTTACTCTGGTTGAGTGCAACATACTTTACCTTTCTTTCATTCTGTATTTCTTGTTAAGAGTTAGAAGCGATAAATGCTAATAGGATAGCTGCTTACATGGGATCAAAATTTTCTTTTACTCAAAGATGGTTTTTAACATATAAACCATTTTTTTAGGGGATTATTTCGTGCTTATTTCCTGGAATTTATAATCAGTTGAAAAGATTGTATCTAATGTTGGAAAAGTTGCCCCCATACCAAATTTACGGACCTAAGTCCTCAATACCACTTATTTACAACAAGGAGTTTCCACACCAAAATGATCTAGGAGACTAGGACAGACCAAAGATAGCGCAAACCAAGGTTTCACAAAAAAGTTTTATCAAGTTGGCTTCGCATGCAAAACTGTCCTAATCTTCTGATTAGATCAAATTAGTTTGTACAGTTAAAACGTTATGTTACCTCATAATTTGAGACTGGTTCATTCAGTTGTACTAATGTTAGGTTATACTTTTTGCTTGCAGCTTTCACTTGGATCATGCTGCATCCCTACCGTACTTTCTTGAGAAGGTTTTCTTTATGAATGAATTTTACAATAATTTGTATGTATTTCGTTTTCCAGGGGACTAATATCTCTTTAACTTTTGATAGACCACATTCAAAGGGCGAGTTTTTATGACTTATGCTACAAAGGCTATCTACAAGTTGCTTTTGACGGATTATATAAAAGTGAGCAAAGTTTCAGTTGAAGATATGTTGTTTGGTGAGCAAGACATAAATGCCTCAATGGATAAAATTGAGGTTTGTTGTTCTCCCATGTCCTATGTTTTTATTCCCCCTTGTTTTGTTTCCAACTTAACCAACCTATCACAGATTTATATTATATTTGAATTATGTTGTTCTTGATGATGACTTTGAACCAACTAAAAGTTTCCATCGCAACTAGAACTGCTAGTTTATGTGTCTCATAGAGGATGTATGCTTAGATGTATTTCAGTCGGCATCTTTCGACTTGATTAATATTTCAGTTAAGAGCAGGGCAGTTGGTTATATAAGTACTTTGAGTTGATTAATGTTTGTGGTCATTGATGGACTCTCAGTCGTCACCATCTTTACATTGTTATCCATTTATCCTATTCAGTAGATTTAATGTGGTCACTATTAATGGATCTTTTAAACTTAACAAGATATGAATTATATTATCATAATTATTGATTAACAATGCATGGTAATTGCAGGTTATTGATTTCCATCAGACAGTAGAGGTTGAGGGCATTCGATTTTGGTGCTACACTGCCGGTCATGTCCTTGGTGCTGCTATGTTTATGGTTGATATAGCCGGTGTTAGAGTTCTTTATACTGGAGATTATTCACGTGAAGAAGACCGGCATCTCCGTGCTGCTGAGACCCCACAGTTCTCCCCTGATGTATGCATTATTGAATCCACATATGGTGTCCAGCACCATCAACCTCGGCACATCCGAGAGAAGCGGTTCACTGATGTTATCCACACAACCGTCTCTCAAGGGGGTCGTGTCTTAATTCCTGCATTTGCACTTGGCCGTGCCCAAGAACTTCTCCTCATCCTTGATGAGTATTGGTCAAACCATCCTGAGCTCCATAATATTCCTATTTATTATGCTTCTCCACTTGCCACCAGATGTTTGTCTGTATACGAGACATATACCCTTTCTATGAACGATAGGATCCGCAATGCGAAGTCAAATCCTTTCATTTTCAAGTACATATCACCTCTAAAGAGCATTGAGAATTTCAAGGATGTAGGCCCATCGGTGGTGATGGCAAGCCCTGGTAGTCTTCAGAGTGGACTGTCAAGGCAGCTATTTGATAAGTGGTGCACTGATAAGAAAAATTCATGCGTTATTCCAGGTTATGTGGTTGAAGGGACTCCAGCCAAAACCATCATCAATGAACCGAAAGAGGTAACTAGTATGACTGGACTCTCGGTACCTCTCAACATGCAGGTCCATTACATTTCATTCTCTGCCCACGCAGACTCTGTTCAGACTACTGCATTTTTGGACGAGCTGAGGCCTCCTAACATAATCCTAGTTCATGGAGAAGCTAATGAGATGGGAAGGCTAAAACAGAAGCTGATGACCCAGTTTGCTGATCGGAACACCAAAATCCTGACCCCAAAGAATTGTCAGTCTGTTGAAATGTATTTTAACTCCCAGAAAATGGCAAAAGCTATTGGAAGGCTTGCTGAGAAGACCCCTGAAGTTGGTGAAAGCGTCAGCGGTTTACTGGTAAAAAAAGGCTTCAGTTATCAAATAATGGCTTCCGATGATCTTCATGTCTTCTCACAGCTGTGCACAGCAAATGTCACTCAACGGATTACTATTCCATATGCTAGTGGCTTCACTGTGATAAAGCATCGGCTTAAGCAAATATACGAGAGTGTAGAGTCTTCAGTGGATGAGGAATCTGGAGTGGCAACATTGCGAGTGCATGATCGGGTGACTTTGAAACAGGAAACAGATAAACACGTATCACTGCATTGGGCGTCGGATCCTATAAGTGACATGGTGTCAGACTCCATTGTCGCTCTTATTCTGAATATCAATCGAGAAGTCCCCAAGGTAGTTGTTGAATCAGAGGATATAAAAACTGAGGAAGAGAATGGGAAGAAGGCGGAAAAGGTCATTCATGCACTTCTTGTTTCGCTCTTTGGGGACGTGAAGCCCGGAGAAAATGGGAAACTAGTGATTAGTGTTGATGGGAATGTGGCGCAGCTTGATAAACAGAGCGGGGATGTAGAGAGTGAAAACGAAGGTCTCAAGGAAAGAGTAAAAACAGCATTTCGTCGAATCCAAAGTGCAGTGAAGCCAATCCCTCTCCCTGCAACCTAAGCCGGTGCAGTGCTTCGGTCTATCTGTTTCTGCATTTTGAATAACTTTCGAACCTTGTAAGCTATAGAGATGAACACTGAATACTAGTTAACAGGAGTTTCTGAGCTTGTATTTAGTACAAACTAAACTAGCAACTGTTAAATGCAACTGACTTTTGTCAATTTTGTTTGGACTGGTTTTCAAGAGTTATTATCTTTTTATTTTCAAATGCTATCGTTATCAGTCGCATCTCTGGGAGAAGTTTCTTTAAATTTCAAGGACGCATGTGTTTGCATGTGGTCAAATATTCTAGTGGATAAGGTGTTGAGTTTCTATTCATGCGTTCCGGGTTTGAAACTCCCCCCTCCCCTAAATTATTGTAATAGTTTTGAACACTTCTTTTTCCCTTAATAATAAAAAATTTAAAAATAAATTTAAAAATTTTAAAAAAGGACGCATGTGTTTCTGTCGATCAATTTCTGAAGAATGGAATGGATGCTTCATTGTTTCAGACTCAGATAGTTGTAACAGTGGTATTGGTCAAATTGAACTAAACTGATGAATAATTGTTTGATTTGGTTTGGTTTTAATGGTGGCAATGGTCAAATCCAAATCAAACTGAACTGTTCAGTGCTAGTTGGTTTGATTATATTTTTGGTGTCAAACCAAATCAAACGGAATCAGGACAATGTTTACATCCACCGTTATGCTCATATTAGATCTATAGTAAGTGCTAGCTTGTACTAGTGTTGGTTAGGAAAAGATTCCACAACACAAGCCCCCTATTTGAGAGTGGTTCTCGAGTGTTGGTTCCAAGAATCAAGAAGAGGCCTTTAGAAGGCCGACGAGAAGTTTTATTTTTGATGTTAGATATGCCACTATTGGCTTTACCAACATAAATGTTAATATTTAGTTAGTTATGGTTAAAATAAAGTTACACCAATATAAAATGACTTCAAATCAAGAAATTGTGCCATGATCAGAGTACTGGTTCATGTTTGAATCTTTTCTATGCCTTGAATAATAAGGACTTCGTTATTTTCTCAATGTTATGCCAAAATGAAAGATGGTCTGATAATTAAAGTAAAGTGCAGTTCAAAACTTTTTAAAGCAGTCGGGCACTCAGTTCAAAGAAAATGTTCATATTCCATATGATAATTATTTTAGGGATTCCGGAATGCTAAAATAAAAATATACGTTGTAACGGCTACACACTTTAACTATAAAACAAAACCCTCAACATTATTGATATGCAGTTGAAATCGTGAGTTACTGATTAAATTATTATTGTGTGATACTGGAATACTGTCACATAATATAATCAATTCACTTATGATTAACTACATACATAATCACTATTTTCGTTACTAGCGGAAATTGATAAATTAAAAAAATAAACAAAAAAAGGTTAAAATTCTTCAGTGGTACGTACTATTCAATGGTACGGCCATTGAATGGTCCATATTAATTTCCAGCGGATCCCAAATAAATCTTAAACCATTCAACAGTACGCCACTGAAGTTAAACCCTATATGTTTAGCAAATCCAACTATTTGATTTTGTAAGAGTTTATAAAGCATCCGAAGAACAATGCTGTACATAAGAATACAAAGAGAGAAAACAAAAACCCTAAAATTCCAAATTCGATTCGGTTCAATTCAATTGGTGGTGGGCCCGATGAGCGCGGCGATGACAAGTATCAGAACAAAAGCCAGCGCGGTTGTGATCAAATCATCGACGTTCAAGAGATGGGGGCGGAGAAACCCGTTCATCCGGTATGGCCTTCCGATGATCTCGCTCACCGTGTGTGGCGCGATTGGGCTCGGTCACATGATACAAGGGAGCAAGGACATTGCGAAGGTGAAAGACGATCAGGAGTGGGAGATTATTGAAAGACGATCAGGAGTGGGAGATTATCGATACCCGAAAGGCAACAAACTTTGTAATAAGCCAAAAGCCATTAGCAGTTAGAAAAAGTGCTTTTAGGAGCTTTTTGATTGATTTTGGCACTTACCCAATTCGATTTTGTAGGTTTTACAGCAAACATGGTGTTAAATTGTTAATTAATTATTGATTGAGACCAAAAACTTGAATTAACTCCCTCCAATCACATAAACAAAACAAAACATAAGTTAATCAGTCATTACAACGTTACAAAACACACATTATTGAAAAGATTTTCAAGGCATTTGCATTTGCATTAAGGCTGCATTATCAATTGCTTTCACTTGGGCGAGGAATCGGCTTGTAATCATACTTGTTAATGTCCACCTTCTGCTGTAAAACCTACAAAATCGAATTGGGTAAGTGCCAAAATCAATCAAAAAGCTCCTAAAAGCACTTTTTCTAACTGCTAATGGCTTTTGGCTTATTACAAAGTTTGTACCTCGAGCTCTTCCTCGAGAGAGGTCTTCTTTGGCTTGTAGGCGTAGAAGGGTCCCGTTCTAGAAAGTGCCTTTCGGGTCTCGATAATCTCCCACTCCTTATCGTCTTTCACCTTTGCGATGTCCTTGCTCCCTTGTATCATGTGACCGAGCCCAACCGTGCCGCACACGGTGAGTGAGATCATCGGAAGGCCATACCGAATGAACAGGTTTCTCCGCCCCCATCTCTTGAACGTCGATGATTTGATCACAACCGCACTGGCTTTTGTTCTGATACTTGTCATCGCCGCGCTCATCAGGCCCAAAACCACTGCTAATTGAATTGAAATGAACTGAATTGAACCGAATCGAATTTGGGATTTTAGGGTTTTTGTTTTCTCTCTAGTCGGATCCGGAGGAGAAAGAAAGAGTCGAGCCAACAGAGAGAAAATGGTAATGGCTTTGGATTTCTAAAAATTTATAAGTCAGTCAAGAGAAATAAAACAAATTCCAGGCAGTGATGGTTCATCCCCAAAGAAAAGTCGTGGTTTAATCGATGATAACGTCATCTTGTCTGATCAAATGTTCAGGGACTTCTCTTTCAAAATGGGTCGAGACTGCATCACAAGGAGGGCTAAGCAGACCACCAAGAACTACCGCCTGTCTCACATACAGACTGAAGTCAAATTTTCGAAGGTCACATCTGATATTAGTTCATGTGACCACAGGTTCTCTGCTGGTGAGTTTATATCTGTATTGAATTTCAACAGAGGATTGCCAATCTGCAAACAAAAAAAAGCTCAAGCATGGCACCTTGAAAATAAAATTCATAACAGAGAGTTGTTCTTTGACGGTGTAGCAATGGGCCACATAAGTGTCTCGCGTTTTCTCCCTTCGATGGTAGACAATGTTCTTCACTAAGTTATAAGTCATTCAAGAGGGTACAAAGGTGACTTTTCTTAACACAACATACGAGTTCATTATTTATCCCAAATAAGAGTTTGAGAGTTTTAAGTCCAGTCAGGGATGGGGTATACAACAAGAAGTCGAACCACCTCTAACATTCAATGGAATTTCTATTCCCCCTTCTACATCCATTACTTTTATACCTTATTTCTGCATTCATTTCCCGTATGTTGCACTGACTTACTTTCCTTTCGGTACCTAGAGAAGGACAACCTCGAGGGAGCAGACGACCAGTACTTATCCCCCTACATCCATAACAATTGTTGGAATTTTCCTCTTCAGTTCATGTACATTGGATTTTATCTGTTCAAAAGGAAGCTTTGCTAATAGAAGCTCCTTCCTTTCTCTCCAACTCACCAAATGGTTTCAAGTTTCAACACCCTAAAACAATTAACCCACTTTACTTAGGAAAATTCGACACATGGATTCGGGTTCGAAACTCCCCCTCCCCTACATTACCCTCCCTTAATAATTTTTTTTTTTAAATATTAATCCGTTCAATTGCCAGAAAGCAAAAAATACGAAAAAAAAATTAAGAATTTATCATACAAATCTGCACATAAACATGTAACATAACAATTAACTGATTCTTTCTATCCCATTTGCATATCCACGCGCACACACAAAAACATAAAAATGTCACTTTTCACTCGATTAATCAAACCCAAATTAACAATAACTGCAGTAACTCACCAGAAGATGATACAGATAATGAGATGAGGAGATCAAGTCAATCGGAGGAATCAGACGGTTGTGCAGCAGTGGCGCGTCATCGTAGGGGATTTGAAGCCACCTGATGAAATTGAAAATTACGCTCGAAAAACAAAAAAGCTTTTATAGAACGAATAATTTTTCGATTAAAATTGCATTGGCCGAGCTGGCTTCTACACACCGCACGATTCATTATGGACGGTTCAGATTAAAATAAATTAGAAGAATACTGGAAGTCCTCGAGAAGGTTTTAATAGTAATGTATCAATATTTTGTCGAGAATGTATTAATATTTATTAATATTTTGCCAGTACAATTGACATATTACCTCTGTTTATTCACGTCCTCTTTTTTCCAGTAAAAGGAGGTAGCTTATGGCTTCTCAATTAGGATAGCAATCCACTGGTAAAATCCACGGAAGAACTCCCTAAAATATCACACAAAGGTGCACCTTAGTAACTTACTCAAAGCAAACAAAGTAATAGAAGACTTGGCCGTAGTATTTAAAAAATAAAATAAATAGTTGATCAAGTTTTGCAAACAATCTAATTTTAGCAAAATGTACTTGGTGTGCTAGACACAATGCCTCTAGCTCTAATGGATCAAGAGCTTTAACCCAAGAATCTAGTAGAGGATTTTAAACAGATCCTATCTATCTGCAAAACGAGGAAATTGGTTGACAAAACAATTTAACTGAAACTCTATTACATCATTGACGATATAGATATAGGACCATTTGCTTGCCAACGTTCTTCTAGTCGATATCAATCGAATATCATAATTTACTCGTGTTAATCCGCAATCCTGCAACCAGTTATTTGTTTAATATGAACAAGTTTGCCACTTCTCGTGGACACTTTAAGGGACAAAGTTCTTACTAAAGGCCTTCAATCTGCACTTCCAACAGCTGCCCCTTTCCAATGTAAAAGGCGCCTAAACAAAGTCATTCATACAATGCTCCTAACGTAGAATTTCACTCGAGACGATACTTATCACTACGTCTCGTAGAAAACTTAGGCTACATAGTTTCCAAGTTAGACCAGCTACTGAATAGAACACTCTTAGATGTGAATTATATTGGACCAAAGTTGCACATAAACCCCTAAGAACATGGCTATCACCCTCAATCGGTTTGTTAAGAAAGGCATTTCCGAATTACCAAAAACTAAAGCCAAATACACTGTCAAACATACCATTATATGAATTGGATACACATTTAGTACCTAATTGGGAAGGGAAGGGAAGACCTATTGCCATTTTTTCAAAAACTCAAAAAACATAAAATCGTAATTCTCCAAGCATGATGAGACTTTGAATCAAATTCTCAAAGAAAGGCCATCAAAGAGCTCGGTACCAAACAGGCATAGCTAAGGAATGGATTTAAATTAAAAGAACCCAGATAAAAGACGATGATTTAGAGCAATTTAGCATGAACCCAAATTAGGGTTCCTCCTAAAAGATTAACAAATCAAAATCCATTCAAAAATTAGCTCACAAACAACCATCCATGAATCTGATTACCAATGTTAGAAACAGTAGTAGTAAATCTGTGAAACAAATAAACCACACAAGAATTTAATCTTAATTAAAAAGGATAAGACAGGGAGGAGGAAGGAGGGAGCTTACAGATCAAAATTTCAATTGAAATCTGCAACAGATTTGAGAGCGTTTGCCAATTTTCGCTCACCCTCTGTCTCCCTCAAGCGTCTCTGGTGCTTCACAGCAAAATCAAATCAAAATAACAGAAATCATGATCAAAGCACGAAGATCGATCGAGAGGAAGAAAACACGAAGAAGGAGAGGAAGAAAGATCGATCAAGAGTGAGGTTTACCTATTTCAGTTGAATCGCACGAAGAAGCTCGGCTATACAATCCCACTTAGCGCTGTTCTTATTTAGCAAGACCAGTTTTCACCTCGTTATAGAAGGCGAGCGAGTGAGGAGTTTTTATGCACCGTCTATACAATCCCACTTAAATTAGTTCTACATTCTACAAAATATGGGTTAGATGTCTTATTTAGCGTAGTCCAGTCCAGCGAGAGGCTTGACCTTATGTTTAGCAAATCCAACTATTTGATTTTGTAAGAGTTTATAAAGCATCCGAAGAACAATGCTGTACATAAGAATACAAAGATACTAGCTTGTTTACATTTTTCAATGTATAAAATCATTTTTCTACAATCTTCATTCATCTGACCGCATAGCGCAGTGGATTAGCGCGTCTGACTTCGGATCAGAAGGTCGTGGGTTCGACTCCCACTGTGGTCGTTTCTTTTTTTTTTTAAATTTATTTTACGCTAGTTGGCTTCTCTCATCCTCTTCTCCTCAGCGACTTCTCTCACTCTCTCTCTAGGGTTTTAGGCATTCACAGAACTTCTTTTGACCCCCTTTCTCTCTCTCTCTCTCTCCTCTCTGAAATCTTAGGTAAGAAATCGAACATTTTCTCTTCTGCGTTTTATTTATTGTATGGTGTTCTTTTCTTTTCCTCTTCAATTCAACTAAAATTTCAATTTGTTTATTTAATTTTTCATGGGGTAAATTCGATTTAGGGTCCAAAGTAAATTGGGTAATCAAGAAAATGTATTTTTAAGCTGGAATTTGAAGACTTCTGATGCATTTATCTTTCAGTTTGATTGCAGAGCCTCACACTTTCCCGGTAACAACAATGGCTTCAATGGGACAACCGCCGGCGTCGGCGCCTCTTAAGCGGCGCGAGGCTCCTGCAGCATCAAGAGAAGATGATAAAATGATCATAACTCCACTAGGTGCCGGCAATGAAGTCGGCCGCTCTTGCGTGCACATGACCTTCAAGGGGAAAACTGTCTTGGTATGCCGCCATTCACACAAATGCATTATTATTTTTTTGAGTGTTGAATCTGGCATTGGTCTTTTCACTCTCCTAACTTTGATTTTTTTCTACTTTCTTGCATTTGTGGCTGTGTGGTCGCCTTCGTATGAATGATAGTTTGATTGTGGAATTCACCTCGCTTATTCGGGCATGGCTGCTTTGCCATACTTTGATGAGATTGATCCTTCCACAGTTGATGTCCTCCTCGTAACCCAGTATGTATTTATCGTTGTTTAGAATTATTTATTTTATCAATTGATTGATAGGCAACTGGTATACAAAATTTGGAGCTTTTTTTTAAAGATGTTGCTAAATTATATCAGACATGATACGTTGGGTCGAGAAATTTCGTAATTTGTTATGTGTTTACTCTGGTTGAGTGCAACATACTTTACCTTTCTTTCGTTCTGTATTTCTTGTTAAGAGTTAGAAGCGATAAATGCTAATAGGATAGCTGCTTACATGGGATCAAATTTTTCTTTGACTAAAAGATGGTTTTTAACATATAAACCATTTGTTTTTCTTTTAGGGATTATTTCGTGCTTATTTCCTGGATTTTATAATCAGTTGAAAAGATTGTATCTAATGTTGGAAAAGTTGTCCCAATACCAAATTTACGGACCTAAGTCCTCAATACCACTTATTTATAACAAGAGTTTCCACACCAAAATGATCTGGGAGACTAGGACAGACCAAAGATAGCGTGAACCAAGGTTTCACAAAAAAGTTTTATCAAGTTGGTTTAGCATGCAAAACTGCCCTAATCTTCTGATTAGGTCAAATTAGTTTGTACAGTTAAAACGTTATGTTACCTCATAATTAGAGAGTGGTTCATTCAGTTGTACTAATATTAGGTTATACTTTTTACTTGCAGCTTTCACTTGGATCATTCTGCATCCCTACCGTACTTTCTCGAGAAGGTTTTCTTTATGAATGAATTTTACAATAATTTGTATGTATTTCGTTTTCCAGGGGCCTAATATCTCTTTAACTTTTGATAGACCACATTCAAAGGGCGAGTTTTTATGACTTATGCTACAAAAGCTATCTACAAGTTGCTTTTGACGGATTATATAAAAGTGAGCAAAGTTTCCGTTGAAGATATGTTGTTTGATGAGCAAGACATAAATGCCTCGATGGATAAAATTGAGGTTTGTTGTTCTCCCATGTCCTATGTTTTTATTCCCCCTTGTTTTGTTTCCAACTTAACCAACCTATCACAGATTTATATTATATTTGAATTATGTTGTTCTTGATGATGACTTTGAACCAACTAAAAATTTCCATCGCTACTAGAACTGCTAGTTTATGTGTCTCGTAGAGGATGTATGCTTAGATGTATTTCAGTCGGCATCTTTTGACTTGATTAATATTTCAGATAGGAGCAGGGCAGTTGGTTATATAAATACTTTGAGTTGATTAATGTTTGTGGTCATTGATGGACTCTCAGTCGTCACCATCTTTACATTATTATCCATTTATCCTATTCAGTAGATTTAATGTGAACACTATTAATGGATCCTTTAAAATTAACAAGATATGAATTATGTTATCATAATTATTGATAAACAATGCATGGTAATTGCAGGTTATTGATTTCCATCAGACAGTAGAGGTTGAGGGCATTCGATTTTGGTGCTACACTGCCGGTCATGTCCTTGGTGCTGCTATGTTTATGGTTGATATAGCCGGTGTTAGAGTTCTTTATACTGGAGATTATTCACGTGAAGAAGACCGGCATCTCCGTGCTGCTGAGACCCCACAGTTCTCCCCTGATGTATGCATTATTGAATCCACATATGGTGTCCAGCACCATCAACCTCGGCACATCCGAGAGAAGCGGTTCACTGATGTTATCCACACAACCGTCTCTCAAGGGGGTCGTGTCTTGATTCCTGCATTTGCACTTGGCCGTGCCCAAGAACTTCTCCTCATCCTTGATGAGTATTGGTCAAACCATCCTGAGCTCCAAAATATTCCTATTTATTATGCTTCTCCACTTGCCACAAGATGTTTGTCTGTTTACGAAACATACACCCTTTCTATGAACGATAGGATCCGCAATGCGAAGTCAAATCCTTTCATTTTCAAGTACATATCACCACTAAAGAGCATTGAGAATTTCAAGGATGTAGGCCCATCGGTGGTGATGGCAAGCCCTGGTAGTCTTCAGAGTGGACTGTCAAGGCAGCTATTTGATAAGTGGTGCACTGATAAGAAAAATTCATGCGTTATTCCAGGTTATGTGGTTGAAGGGACTCCAGCCAAAACCATCATGAATGAACCGAAAGAGGTAACTAGTATGACTGGACTCTCGGTACCTCTCAACATGCAGGTCCATTACATTTCATTCTCTGCCCACGCAGACTCTGTTCAGACTACTGCATTTTTGGACGAGCTGAGGCCTCCTAACATAATCCTAGTTCATGGAGAAGCTAATGAGATGGGAAGGCTAAAACAGAAGCTTATGACCCAGTTTGCTGATCGGAACACCAAAATCCTGACCCCAAAGAATTGTCAGTCTGTTGAAATGTATTTTAACTCCCAGAAAATGGCAAAAGCTATTGGTAGGCTTGTTGAGAAGACCCCTGAAGTTGGTGAAAGCGTCAGCGGTTTACTGGTAATCAGTTATCAAATAATGGCTTCCGATGATCTTCATGTCTTCTCACAGCTGTGCACAGCAAATGTCACTCAACAGATTACTATTCCATATGCTAGTGGCTTCACTGTGATAAAGCATCGGCTTAATCAAATATACGAGAGTGTAGAGTCTTCAGTGGATGAGGAATCTGGAGTGGCAACATTGCGAGTGCATGATCGGGTGACTTTGAAACAGGAAACAGATAAACACATATCACTGCATTGGGCGTCAGATCCTATAAGTGACATGGTGTCAGACTCCATTGTCGCTCTTATTCTGAATATCAATCGAGAAGTCCCCAAGGTAGTTGTTGAATCAGAGGATATAAAAACTGAGGAAGAGAATGGGAAGAAGGCGGAAAAGGTCATTCATGCACTTCTTGTTTCACTCTTTGGGGATGTGAAGCCCGGAGAAAATGGGAAACTAGTGATTAGTGTTGATGGGAATGTGGCGCAGCTTGATAAACAGAGCGGGGATGTAGAGAGTGAAAACGAAGGTCTCAAGGAAAGAGTAAAAACAGCATTCCGTCGAATCCAAAGTGCGGTGAAGCCAATCCCTCTCCCTGCAACTTAAGCTGCTGCAGCGCTTCGGTCTATCTGTTTCTGCATTTTGAATAACTTTCGAACCTTGTAAGCTATAGAGATGAACACTGAATACTAGTTAACAGGAGTTTCTGAGCTTGTATTTAGTACAAACTAAACTAGCAACTGTTAAATGCAACTGACTTTTGTTAATTTTGTTTGGACTGGTTTTGAAGAGTTATTATCTTTTTATTTTCAAATGCTATCGTTATCATTCGCATCTCTGGGAGAAGTTTCTTTAAATTTCAAGGACGCATGTGTTTGCATGTGGTCAAATATTCTAGTGGATAAGGTGTTGAGTTTCTATTCATGCGTTCCGGATTTGAAACTCCCCCCTCCCCTAAATTATTGTAATAGTTTTGAACACTTCTTTTTCCCTTAATAATAAAAAATTAAGAAAAGAAAAAAAAGGACGCATGTGTTTCTGTCGATCAATTTCTGAAGAATGGAATGGATGCTTCATTGTTTCAGACTTAGATAGTTGTAACAGAGGTATTGGTCAAACTGAACTAAACTGATGAACAATGGTTTGATTTGGTTTGGTTTTAATAGTGGTAATGGTCAAATCCGAATCAAACTGAACCGTTCAATGCTAGTTGGTTTGATTATGTTTTTGGTGTCAAACCAAACTACATCCACCCCTCAGCATCAGTGATACAACAATGTACAAGAGATTCTGGTTTTGTGAGCGGTTGCAGAGACGTGGTCTTCTTTGTTATAGAAGCAAAGTATCTACTTTTACTGGGTTAATTACATTTTACACCCTCAAAGTTTGAGGTGATTTTCAAAATAGACTACGAAGTTTCAATTTTCTCACATTGCCTCCTAAGATTTTGAAATTGTATCAATTTACACATTTTGTCTAATAAATTATTTGAATTTTCATTAAATTGATGACATGGTTGACATATAAGTCACATTTGTACCATATAGCCTAAAAAACAATAAGAAAATTACAATAAATTCATTTATGTAAGGCTCCTAAGTAACATGTTATAGTTATACACAAAATTACATATGAGAGTTCCAGTTTTGGAGAGAATAATTGAATTTGAAGACGAACAATATCGCGCATCCTCCTCCTCCTCCACGTTCGCACGACACCCAAATCCTTCTCATCTTCAACTCCTTCAGTATTGCATTAACTTCCATACACAATTTGAGCTGAAGCCTTAGACAGTAGAAGGGCATTGAAGAAACAAATGGACCATACTTTCACCTATACGCGGGAGATACGCGTAAAGTTAAGCCTCCTCTTCAGTCTCTCGGAACATTAACAGCCAACTTCAAAAGCAAAACCCCAAACTACGAACCACAAACCGCACAATATTGGAGACAAGCGTAAACACAGATCTAAGCCAAAGGGGAAATCTAAATTAATAAACGAATCCAAGTTTATGATAACAAAACCCAACCAAATAGTAAACTATGGCGGCAAAAAAGAATCAAATTTAAAAAAAAATAAAGCTCTCAAAGCTTCAAAACTAGGGTTACTCAACCTCTCCGTCTTCTGTACATAACCTCATTATCTCAAGTTTCCCAATCTCCCACCCGATACTCAAACTAAAATCCCAAAACTTAGGGTTTCACAATCACATACCTCTTCTATCACGTTTCAAATAAGTCCTGCAAACTCCGAGTCCTTATCTCATGCTTGGTGAGACTCCGTTGTTTCTCCTCACAGCCATAGATTACTTATATATGCCCAAAAGAAGACACGACTGAAGGATTCCGAAGGCAATCAAGAGTATGATCTGGAAGCTGTGAAAGAGGAGAGGAGACCTGCAGCCTGGGAAGGTAGAATGTCACCAATTGACGACATGGCAGCTGCTGATCTATCCTTGAATATGCCCACTTGCCCATCTGTTAGCATGGATCCTAGTTTTAAGCTCTCTCCGAATTTACTTCCAGCCTGCCAATCATAAGGAATATCATTTTCACAACCTGGATATCTCAATATCCCAACCAAACGGAACAGTTTTATCTGTATTAATTTCCTATATACACAAGACAAGCAAAGAGAAATCATGCGGGGATATCAGAAAAAAAAAAACAGAGGTATGCTGTGTGCAATACATACTTGCTTACACACCTGACACTCTTTTATCTCATTACTATCCAGAAAATTTACTTGTTTTACTGAAACCTAATAGTGTGAAACTGAAAATGTCTTGTGTTACATGTTTTAACTATGTGTCTCAACTGGCTTATCGTGTGTCCCCGAACCATGAGAACCAGAAAAATTCACATTTCAAACAACAAATGCATCGCTATTCCAACATGAAACAAAAGTTTTTAGAATGCAACTATGAAAATAGGAAAAACTTGTAACAAGAAAATCTAAAGAGATGGACAGCCTTGCCTGCATTAAAGAATTAAAGATTGGTACTGCAGAAAAACTCGAGTTATCGTCCAAATCAAGCTTACTGGAAAGCTCTCCATTTGTATAAGCTTTCCAGGGACTTCTTGAAGAAATATCATCCAAAGAGGTTGGAATGGACGCCTTAGCTGTCCCTCTTGAAGACAATGCTGGGGCACTGGAACACCAAGATGAAGTCAAAGCCTAGAACCCATTATTGAAGGGTGATACCGTTTGGTAATGAATATATTTAGACATAGTTAAAACTGGAAAACACTAATAGAAACAGTCTTATGCCAGTGCAACCCAATTTATACAGTTCATTATATGAATGAAATACGAGTAGACTAAAAATTGTAACATGCGTTGTGCACACCATGTAATGTAGCAACTAACAAGGTAGAAATTTCAAGAAACACTAACCTGATGGGAAGGTATTTGAAGCGAGGAACTGAAGAGCATCTCATGATATTGGACTCTGAATTAGTAGGAAGTTTTTGAACAGTATCTGTATACATGCGATTAAGTTGAACAAAGAATCCAAAGAGGACAGCATGGCGTTGGTAGGACTGCTTCTCATTTTCCCAAAGATACGGCTCATACCTTAACATGAGATAATGTGATAAAATACACAAAGTCAAAATGCCTAAATAGTTATACAAAATGATTAAATAATATAATTTAAAACATAGTACCCAATAAGCACGACTTCTATGCTATAATTAAAACTCATTAGAGCTGTGGTTCCACTACAGACGATTCACTAGTTGAATTATATTCCATAAAATACATTGTCCTAATTTCCCATGCTTTTCTATTTATGATCCAAATCCTCAGTTTCCCTTGTGATCATATCATCATGACTAGCTACCCAAGATATCAACCAGGTAACTCCTGAATATTCATTTTCCTCTGAAGACAACCACTAGAGATAACCCTTTAAGGAAAACAACATGGGAGAAAGATGCATGAAATGAGACACCAGTCTCATATCTAAACTTCTGGAAGTTCATTATATTTGTTTAGATTTCTAACTTTTTATTCACGAGAATAAATTAACTTACGTAAGCCAGTCTATGGGATCCAATCTTTGCGAAAGACGATTTATCAACCCATCAAAACGCTCTCTAATGGCGGATTTCACGAGGCTTTGGTCCTGCTTCCATCTGAAAGGACTTTTTGTCTTTAGGTATACAGATGACTCCTCACTCGGATTAGAATCACCCCCAGAAAGGACATCGACAACAAATCTCAAATCTAACAGAACTTGCAAAACTCCTTTCTCTGACACTTGAGATCCACCAGCCTCTACAGTAGAAAGGAAGTCCCCATAAATACCAATGACCTACATGAAAGTATTGCAATCAATATTATAAAAACAAAGAAAAATAGTTGAGAATATATATTAAAACAATAATCTAAAGAAACAACTAGGAATTTTTCATTTGTTTTAATGAACACACAAAACACACATTTTCACACATTTTCAGTGAATGGCAGAAGTAAACAGAAACTACTTCATGAGGTAATAAAGTTCGATGCAACAAGTGACAAGATGTAAATTTAATAAAACTGACACACACAAGGGCGCATAAATATAAATGCACGAGTTGATAAAAAACAGAATCAATACTAAACACCCCTGAGGTTGCAAGATAAGAAGATAGACTTCAGGCTAAGCAATAGTAAAATCAACGAAATGGTATACAGAAAACTGTAATAGAAATAAGAATGACGTATCGATGGCCGGTCAATGACCTGTTGGTCTAGTAGCATGTGAGCCCATTCAAGCTTGAGAAACATGGATGGGTTGGATTTGGGATTTGGGATTTGGTGTAGTGGCATGTGTATATGCTCATTGGAAAAATGAACAACATATTGATGAATACAGAAAAGATGAATTCAGATATCAAGCTAAGCTACATACCTTTTCCAACAATCTTAATGCAAACTTTTGCAGAATTGTTTTGTCAAGAACATGACCTCCAATTCGATGAATTTCTTCACATATACGAAATAGAAATGAGACTATATAGAGAGAAGGCATGCATGGGAGCCATATTCTCATGTCCGATTGGTTATCATCAGACTGCTCTTGCTTAACCACTGTCTCTTCCCAACCCTGCCCAAATAATAAAAAATAAGAATAGGTAATTTGTATTCAATCAACATCGTACACAGCAGACCACAAACAACGTAGCGTAATAGACAATCAACTGAGTCTTAAAAATAACACAAGCACCAAATATCTTCAAAAGCAGATGGATGAACACCAAGTGCTCTTCAAGAATACTAATAAAATGTGCACTTACACTTGCACATACTTAAATGTTAAGCCGCCATGGCTTTGATTTAAAACCATTTTTGAATCATGCCACATAATTTACTTCTTCACGTCTGTTCATTTAAACCACATCATTCATCCTACGTTGTAACTACTAAACACAAAATTTTTGTGGAGAATATTTCTTTACCATTGTAGACATGCTGTATCAAAAAGTTATATCTTGCATTAGGTCTACTTTGCAATTATCTCCAATTATAGCTACTAACGGGCTAACTGTCATATTATAATAATCAAGTCAAGCTTGCAGTATCAAGCTTAGGCTGTTTAGATTCAAACGCTTAAACCTATTAATTTCACTTATTTCTCTGCAGGACACAGATGAATTGAAGGATCATTTACACTTCCTAATTGGCATCCAACAACTAGTTGACTACTAAACACGTAAGATTGCAGTTCATTTCACTTATACTAATTAAAATGTAAATAACAGCGTATAAAGAAAAGAGATAACGGAGAGCAAGTGTGTTGAATGCGCCTTACCCTCAGAGGAGTTGATGATGACAAAGCATAATCTTTTTGAAGATCACGGGATAGAATAACTGAAAGCTCATCGGACAACCACGACATCCACAAACCATGCGCTCGAATGCGGAGATCTCGCATAGTTACATTAAGCTCTTCAAGTTTAGGGCTTGCACTTTGGCTGGCTCCAAGCAATGCAGCAGTAGCAGATGAAGTGTGTCTTTTAAAACCCGAGGGGCTATCAAGCACTGGAGAATCAGTGGGGGCTCTAGATTGTCTTGACATGGGCGGGAACTTATCGAAAACTACGGACCCGGTTACATTTACCCAAGACCTTGGAGGGCCAAGAATGATGGGGATGTGTTTGGAGTGGCTCTGCAATGCAAACAAGAGTCTCCCAATGAAAAGTGCCCTGTCAACGGTTACCGGCCCCTGCGTGTCTTTGCCAATTTCCAAATTATCAAGCTCGCTATTCAGTTGCACCAATATATTGGATATGGTCTGGCAACACTTATCTTGTAGATACGGTGCCAAATCCTTTAACCTAAGAGCTGCCTTCGGCGATTCTAAGAAACACAGCAAGTCATCAAGAACATCCTTACAGCTACTATCCACGGCATCCCGAATACCACTCACTTGAGAACCAAAATAGAAATTGAGACAATTCTCTTCACAAGGCAGAGCACTAGCAGTACCTTTCTTAGCATTATTCGATTTGGTTTCTACAAACCAAACACCACCACCAGCACCAAGGAAATCGATGGGTTCGCCCTCCTTAATGTTCACGGCCTTCATGAGCTCCTCGAACCTGTATGCCACAATCACCTTCATCCTAGCAACGAATGCAGGTTCGAAGATACTGTCCCAGAGATCTGAATCGTCTCCGAGAACAAGTTCACTCATTCGACTCCACGGGAGGTCAATGTTGGACCCGAAAACGTTCTTGAGCCACTCCAAGCTCCCTTCTAATACCTCCTTGCTGTTCATGGTCTCCCTAATCAACTTCTCAGCCGAGGCGAGCTCGTTGCCGCTGCCAATCGCATCGATGAGGAACCGCCCGTTGATCCTATCCACCA
This sequence comes from Gillenia trifoliata, assembly GCA_018257905.1. Taxonomy (NCBI): domain Eukaryota; kingdom Viridiplantae; phylum Streptophyta; class Magnoliopsida; order Rosales; family Rosaceae; genus Gillenia; species Gillenia trifoliata. The sequence goes on from CM031087.1 coordinate 21,794,034, forward strand.
TTTGGCCTCCGCAGTCGTTAAGCCAAGAGCAACACGCCTTGGCAATGTAATCCTTGTCCAGCATTCCCATGGCGGACTCGAGCTTCTCCCGAAACGAATTCCAAAGCTTGACCTCCTCATCTGGATTGGGAATTCCACCGAACAGTTGGGATGCAGGAGGACAACCCAACACCACCTTGTAGAACAAGGGCATGTCGTTCAACACCCGCAAGAAGAGCTCCCCAACCTGCCCTACAGTCACCTGAATCACCCTCAGAGCCTCGCACAGCACCGAAACGACGTCGGAGCACTGAGCATCGGGACGGCAAGCGTTGAGTATCCCGGAAACCCACGACTTCCGAGTGTCGAGGAAGAGGGAGAGGACGTGCTCCGGGCGGAGGTCGTCGATCAAAGCGACGGCGGCCAAGGCGTCGGCGTAGGAGGAGATGGGCAATCGGAGCTCCCTATCGAAGAGGCGGTCGCGGGCGCGCTGAGAGATCTGGGACTTGAAGCTGTCGACGATCTGCCACTGGTGCTGGAGGAGAGGGAAGTTGGAGAGGAAGCGCACGTGACCAGGGAGGGCGAGGATGGAGTGCACGTGACTGGCGCGGACGTAGCGCGCGGCGGACTCGAGGAACATGGACTCATCGAGGCAGCCCCAGATGTTCTCCGGAGTGTCGACCAGGTACTTGACGCGGCAGGCGATGCCGTAGATGCGGTGGCGGGTCGGGTCGTGGCGGGAAGGGTCGGGCGGGTCAGCGGAGTCGGCGGAGGAGAGGGAATTGATGGAGGTGTGAACGGAGGAGAGGTTTTGGGAGATGGAGTGGGAGGAGCGCTTCATGAGGACGATGGAATCGGCGGAGTCGATGAGATCGCGGTAGCGAGTGCCGACGAGCTGGCGGAGCTCCTCCTTCTTGGACTGGATCTGGGTGCGGGTGGTGGACTCGACGGTGCGGATCTCGGAAATGGGTTTGGAGCGGAAGAGGGACTCGGCATCTCGGGAAGCGGCGGCGGCAGTGGCGGAGGCACCGCTGAGGCCATCGCCGGAATTCACTCTCATTGATTTTGGCGGTGGAGGATCACCAACTGAAGTGTGGGAAGGGTCGCGAGCGATTAGATCGGCTTTCTGCGCTTGGTAGTAACTTTCACGTTGGTGACGCTGCAGGATTCGGGCCTCGGGTAGTTTCTTTCTCGTTGGTGACACAGCGTTGGCTAGTTTCTCTACATTGATTTGAATCTGAACCGTCTATCATTAATCGTACGGTCTATATAAGCCAGCTCAGCAAATGAAGTTTTTGATCGAAAAATTGGGAATTAATTTCATATTATAGGGAATTAATTAATTGTTTGTATTAATAAAATTTTGCCATTAATATTATAGCGGGTTTTTGTGAATGCTCCTTTTTTTTTTCCCTCGAAAACCCATTTGGAGAGTAATTTACAATTTCATTGGGCGGCTTCAAATTCCCGACGAGGACGCGCCACTGCCGCACAACCGTCTGATTCCTCCGACATTCCAGTACCAATTGTCTTGTGGTGAGTTACAGCGATTGTTAATTTGGGATATGGAAGGGATTTATGTTGATTGGGGTTTGAATGTGAACATGTTTTTTTTAGGCTGGAATTTCTGAGTGGATTACTGAATAAATTGAGTCTAGTTGAGAGCCATTGTCATCAACAATTGCTCTTTTTATAGCCTTTCCTGCATTCATGCCATATGAAGAGTGGCTGAGGTTTCTGGCATCTACAGCCTAAATGCTGCCATGGGCAAGTGACATGAAGGTCTGAATAATTTTTTAAAGCAGCTCATGTTCTGGTGAATAAAAAGGTATTTCTGATGAGATTTTTATTACCACAGTTACTGCCTGGTCTCGTATAGACTTGTTCTGGTTTTAGTATTGACAGTGTTAGTGTATATAACTGAGTGCATATGAAGCGAACGGGTATTAGGAGTTGAGGTTTACTCTCTTGATCCATATAACTTTCTGTATATCACTGTTTCTACGGCAGAGGCGTCAAGTTTAGCTGAAAGATGTACATTTCTCATGGAAGCTTGATGGAATCCTTTTATGTTGAGAATTAAGCAGCTTTCCGCCTAATCAACCTCCAGAAATGGAAAGGAGCCGTTAAGTTCAAATGGCAACGGCTAGTTCAATTTCTTTTTTTAGAAATATCACAGCTGTATCTTAGCTGGTCCTTGGATTTAGAAGAAGCGTTAGATAGATTGCTTCTATGTGGAAGCACCACAGAGTTAGATGGCTTTAGAGGCTGAGTGAGACCTAAAAACTAGGATCTCACCTGCCTTCTTTTGATAACTATCGATGTAAAGGAGAAATATTGAAAAAATTCTTCTGTTCTTTTTTGTTTTTCCCAAATTCAAAGACCCTAAGATATCTGTCAAACTTGAGTAAAATCATGCCCTGCCTGACCTGCCTGATATCATTCAACATTTTATACTTAGATATTGGAGTGGGAATGAATTTGCGTGGTGCGTGTGATTGAGGGTTTGGCTGTTTCCAGATTGTGCAGAACTACAAAGAGAAGTTGATACTCTTTACAAGTTCACAATTGCTCTAATTTGATATATATTTTATGTGTGCTACTATTTAATATATATTGCTATTTTCTTTTCGAGTAAGAAGCGTGTGTCTGTCTGATTGCAGGTGATGGGTGAAATCGAACTTTTGTTGGATAACAACGAAGATATGGCACATTTATATTTAACAATGAAATGGATGCAGATTCAACAGCCTGAGGCTTTGTTGACGCGTTCTGCTTCAATTAGCATCTCCGCACCCCATCTTTGTTGGCTTAGTTCTACCAGAAGTGGGAGTTTGGTTAGCAGTAACAATATGGACTACGATGATTTAGAAGATCTAGAGACGCTGCTTGAGGCATATTTTATGCAACTGGATGCAACCTGGAACAAGATATTATCTGTGAGTGCTAATTGTTATGACCTACTATAACAACTTTATACTAAAGAACTTGAATTTTTAAGTTCAGTTTATGCAAATGCTTTTTAAAGGATCACATCCTGGAGAACTTAACCTTTTACAAAACAATCTTTAAATATCAGTTGTCACCAATAGCATGCGTTTTGATGCAGTTGCATAACTGATTTTAGATTGGATTTCTTAAATGTTGCATATTTTCTGTGAGAAGTTCGGCCTTGGACTTTTTGTGGTTTCCGAGTTGGAACTAATTTCACTATCATTGGTATATGAAAATTGTAATTTAGAAACCAGTTAATTGTTTATGTTAAGCATGATTGGTCATTGTGTTAATCTGTCCTTGAATATTGCCCATGTTCTTATCGTGTTCATTGGATGTAGGTGTGCGAGTAGATTGATGACACGGAGTATTATGTCAACATACAACTTAACAACCAATGAAACGAACTCATTCAGCTCTAGTTGACATTGACCATTGCATCATTTGCGATAGCAGTGGAGACCTTGATATCAGGTGCATTTTCATCTGCTCTTCTGTTTCGTTCCTCGGTGTTTAGACCTAAATTCATATAAACTATGGGGAGGGGCATTGTTTAGTTAGTTTAGACCTAATTGAATATTACAGGTGGTTATTGTTACCCCCTCCAAGTGTCAAACTCTTCTTTCGGGTTAAATGATGAACTCGTATGTTGTCTAAGTTACCCTCGTACCTGTAGTCTTACTAATTAATGTCTTCTTGATTTTTTTTCTTTCCCTCCTCTTTTGACTGATCTATAACTTAGTGAACAACTTTTAGAATATAAATCATAAAGAACTACTCCTCTCCTTAGATTCATAGCCTTCTGATGATTCAAAATATTTTATTTTTCTTTTATTTGTTTTAGTCGAAGAGTAGAAAGCGAATGAAAACATATGTTCTGCAAAAAGGTTCTGAAACTTACCAAAAACTAAATTATTTAC